>WJFA01000278.1:7664-30051 GCA_009870155.1 Pseudobourletiella spinata
ACACACACACACACACACACAATCTCCACCTCAGACATTACTCCTGGCTAAAAGCAGAGAGACACTGGACTACTGGCTACTTTACACTCATGTCAAAAATGGACGAGGTCGTATCATTGAAATTGATTGGTTACTTTCATTAGTCAAACTAAGTAATTTTAATGGGCGCCCATGCATCTGGTTCAGCCTTAAACTTTGCCATACACTTCTTACACTCCCATATTTACCGTCAGCTTAACATTGCTTTTAATTCCGTCGGCCCATAATGAGTTTGCCACTCCAACAAGGCCTCATAGCAATATCTTGAGGGATTCGCGGAAATTTCCACTAGATCAACCCATCAGAGGGTACCATTTTTTAAAATGGTAGACCAGTACCCTCGCATAGTGCGGCCGCTCAAATCCCGCCACTTGAACCTTACAGTTGTTGGGAAATCTTACCCCCAAAAAAATCCCGACTTGGCACTACGCCGTCAAAAACTCAACTTGACGTCGACAATAAAAAAAAAACACACACACATACACACAAACACATGCTTGACTTTTTTAATCCCCCGTTATAAAAATCTAAATTGTTTTATGATTGCTTGTGCTGTGATAGGGCCAAGCTCGTGTGCGACGGAGTTGTCACGGAGCTTATGGGCCGTTGGCATATCACCCACCCCCTCTTCAACGTCAACCCTCTCAGCGCCGCCGGAGTGCGAAGTGCAGAGTCATTTCATTATGAGCGACCAATCTCTCGCTCACCGGCCGTGTCATTGCAATGACACATGTTACCATAACGTTACTTTGTATTCGAGTCAAGCTGCCGCCACCGTCGCCGCAACAACTTACTTACTACAGCTACTTCTTTCCGCCCCACAGTAAATATATTAGTGCCGTGCCAATTCCAGCAGACTCTATGTCTTTATCGTCTGCAGAGGCACGGAGCGCGAGGGATGGAAAAAAGGGAAACATTATATGGACGGATCCAAGGTAAGAGAAGGTCGGCGTACTTTTAATGACATTGCCAACAATCCTCATAATAATAATCATAATCACAATAACAACAACAGCAAGAAGGAGCCGCAACAATGCAGAGCACCGCGCGAATAATATATTCTGTAAGTGCCTCCAGCTGTAGCCAGATTGTGCGAGCGTGCGTCTGCCTGTGTGTAAGCGTATGTGTGGTGTGTGTTTGTGTGTGCCCGCGTTTGTGTGCATTTTGAAAGGTGTTGTGTGGTGGTGGTGCAGTGACGCTAATGATTTGACGATAAAATTGAAAGCACTCCTGTCAATAAGCCACAACTCCACACACACACACACACACACACACACACACACACACCAGCAACGGCAGAGCAGGAGGAGAATCAACAATAACAACAGTGTAAACTTACAAGTATTTACCCACTGAACAGAATTTATCCCACTGTATACATTGGAAATGGAGAGCTCTTGTAGCCCACTCCACAGCACATTAAATAGATTAGAAGTTCATGCATGCTCCTACACTCTCTGTGAGTGAGAGGACAACACCGCACGTTTTGTACCAATCATAAGAAGAATAATAGACGGACCGCATAATAATACTCTGCACCTGTGGGGGCCGGGCGGGCGGAGGGCTGGGCAAAAAGTATATACATACATAATAATCTCCTTTGACGCAGTCAGGAGCCACATTTACAGTGATAAAAGTTATAATCATTCAATTCCCACCCAGCTCACGCCACCACCGCTGCAGTTTTCCCCATATTTTCAAGGTCCCGCATCACGCGTCACAACTTTTAGAACCCTCCTGCCGTTGTCCTGTCTGACCAACTAACTTTAAGTGAGCACATGAACCAGGCGGGAGGCAGTTTGGATAGGATCTGCCAGATGTCCAACGTCAACGTCGTAAACATTGTCACACCTCAATGTTCCGTGGAATTTTCACAAGTTGCACACTATAATCATCGAATTATTATCACAGGGTAACTGAGTAGATGGACGCTCAATTTTCCTCGATTAAATTCTAATAACTCTAGACTATTCCACTGCTGCTCATAGAGAACGAGGCCTACGGTAGGACTTGGAAGTTAGCAGGGATAATGTGTTAACATAATAACCGAAACCACTGCCATTCCGGAGGTTCATATCAATATACTGATTGAGTTGCTTCATCTAGTTTCAAACGTGGATGGGCGCACGAATTCGATCCCTGAGATGCGTATATCAGTAGCGCGTGGAACTTGTAATTTCCACGGGAAGCCGACCCGATTACCACCGTCTCCCCTTTTAGCCCCCCAAACGCATCATCAAGTTACACCCCCGTGGGAAATTTTTAGTGCTTTAGAGGGGATTCTTTCCAGCTAAAAAATAAAATAAAGCCAGGAATCTTTTCCCAAGTCCGATGACTGCGGCGCTTTGCCCTTTAATGACACTGAAATTTGTCCCGTGGTGACAGGCAGCTGGTTGGTGGTGGTGGTGGTTATGCTGCTGCTGCCGGATCCTGCTGAACAAACAGCTCCTATAGGGCTTTATAGTAGTGCTTATGCCCTCCGCACACATACTTTATGCACGGAACCAACTGCTCCCTTACCATTATTCTCCATTGACGTCATATCCCCAGATACCGCATATGCACACAATACACATACACACATGCACACAATACACAGAGCCAGCAAATTGCGGATCCACTCGAGTTAAGCACCAGCAGCCGTCCAAGCCAAAACCATTATTGTCATTCCACTGCTCGCCTCCCCCCACTTATCTGCAGGCAGAAGTAGTAACTCTCTGATGACTGAACAATTTGTTGTGGAAATCATGCGAAAAATTTTATGCATTGAAAAGAGTGGATTTTCCCCGTGCGAGGAGCGGAAAGCATCTATTTTCACTGGGAAAGAAATGACAGCCATATGTAGATCAGTTTTTTCCAGCCTCATCTCCGGCCGCCTCTCACAGTAGGGCCCCCGCAATCCCAACCGGTTCGCTTATAGCTCACGGCTCGGCTCACATCTCTCACCCACTGCGTAGCAGCACACACATATCCTTTGTTTCTTGTCCACCATTCCAGTTCTGCCTCAATGTAGTCAGTGTTGAGTATGCTCCTCTCTGTATATATGGCTCTCCGCCGCCCGTCCATCCGTGGGAAAAGGATGACCGTTTAGGCGTATGCTCAACTCATTTGTCCTTTCAAAGTCAAAGGGATGAACAGGTACAAACGTACCTGCACGTTCCGTGAGTCCACATAGAGGCGCTCACATATGGAGGATTTGCAAACACACACACACACACATTTACGATACACTTCTGGATCATTCAGGGTGTGTCTACCTCTGCTAAATCCCCCGTTCGCATAGCAACTTCCACTGACTGACTGAGTGAGAGTGAGTTTTTATCCTAACGTCCATAACATCCGCTCTAACTTTTTTTTATATACGTGACCACCGCCGGCAATGTTACGGCGACGACCAAACCAGCTTTGCGTATCTCTAGTAACCAGGATTACCGCTTCACTTTTTATCACCATCACACTTTTTCCACCAACTGTTACATATGTATTCCTCACACTGACGTGGACTACACTATTTCTGCCATGACTCCTCCCAGGAGGAGCAAGACGGCGAGAAGAGGAGAAAAATCCAATGTAAGGAATCTTGTTGATGTGGTCCTCGAGCTAAATAGGGGATTTAATAGCACTGTGAGGGGAAAACATTGCTAGCGTGATTAATAGTAATCATCGCAGCGATGTTTATGTGTGCAAATATACCATCCACGCATCGTCAAGAAAGATACGACTATCCCCGATTTTCGCTTACTTAGTCGCTCGTTTTATCTTCCGCAGATCACGCCCTAGCCCACACACACACACACACACACACACACTGCACGCACGCATTCATACACACACACACACCTACTCACATGTGGATGCAAATACAAGTAAATAAATCAACCACGCACAACGTATAAGACACTGGCAATTAAATCCATAACCCACATTATACAGGAATCCGCATACATGTATAACATGCGCACACACAGTCACACATATACAGCACATGCGCACTCCCAAACACAGACAACATATGCGTACACACAAATACACTTAAGAAATTTACATTTACACACAAACACAACACATATTCACACACATATGCACGTGCACAATGACACCTTCATGGGAACCCTACGGAAAGTGTGCAAAATCAAGTAGAAAAGACTGCATAGCCACACACATTAAAACCCAAGTGTATGAATACCCTTCAAGTACTCTGCACCATTGGGCGTCAACGTGGCGGGCTCTACCCCATCTAGTCTCACAGTATAAGTGCATTTAACCCCATGGGATTTTCCCACTCCCGCAGCTACTCCTGCCACTACTGCCACGCTCCGCTCCCACTGTACTGTATCCCAACGCATCCGCTCAAGTCGTGAACTCATTAGGCATTACAAATGATATAATTAATTACTCTATCCTCTCGCTCTAATTAGTGTGTCAAGTAGGTTAATACCAATGGTGGGAACATGAGCTCTGCATACGAGCGAGGTACTCAATGACAGTCTGCGGTAGGTCCACAGCAGCGGGTCTTTCAGGAGCCCAATGCGCACTCGCCTCAACACATTTAACTTCTGTATAAAGTGAGGCGAAACAAAGTGGCAACTTGGCTTCTTCGAATCCGGCGGTCTACTAGTATATACACCTTAACCACCGCCTTGTTACGTAAGGGCATGAGAAGATGCATAATGGACATATAAAGTGATTCACTATATAAATCCCTTGTTTCAGACGGATGGTATCAAGACTACCGGCTGGAGGCCATCCATTGGAACTCTGCACACACACAGACACATATACACACTGGTACATACACACTTTTAGATTTTCATCCCTAGTCTCTTTGCTCCTTCAATCGTGTAACCAACCATATGATCATCCCACCACCCCCGTCGTCTTGTCTCCCACCACAACATCTCTCTATCACTACCTCTCATTCCCTCCCTCCCTCTCTCTCTCTCTCTCTCTCGCCTTTACCAGTGAAGTAACGCGGACTAAAAAGTTAGGCGGAAGAAACCATGCATAATGGATGAGCATGTTCTACGTTGTATCATTGGGAACGAGGGGCTCATGTGCGTAAATAATAGGACGACGACAGAAAGAATAAGGAGCTCTGACTCGGCAAACATGGAGAATGTATAGGATTTTGTACAGAGACAGGCGGAGAGTCGGAACAAAACGGTGAGTTCCAAAGGAGTCAGTTGAGCGGAAAGGATTTTTTGCACAAGCTCTGTGAGTACATTTGCGTACATACATCCACTGATCACCATGCTTCGTCAGAGAGGGACAGAGAGTAGTGTCGTCCTACACTCAAAACCCAGTAGTATAGTCGAGCAAGCAGTCTCACTGCCTCTTCTTGTCTTCGCATCACACCACGCCGGTTAGCCCGATCGAGAGCTACAGGCTTTTAATATTTTCACTACAGATGAGCTTGTCAGTCGCTGCTTTTGCTTCGCGAAAAAGCACAATCTTATTCAGAGCGGCTGGTGTTCCATTTTGTGTGTGCGTACGTAATGTGCTTGTCTCTGTGAATGTGTGCGGGTCTCAAACTATGTCCGCCAACACGAGCGTACACAACGCACTCTATCCGCAATAAGCCATGTCCGTATTCCGTCGAATCGGATTTGAATCTTTCACAAACAGGCTCTCACTCTCTCACATCATGATAGCGAGAGTAATAAAGTATAGTGGTCGTCGTGGCCAACAATAGCCCCTCGTCCACTCCGTCCACCTCGTCAGTACTTACTCTAGCTGACTCAAGCGAAACAAAGACGCACATCCCAAAAGCCATTCTCACTCAAATTGTTGCCGCATCGGAATTTTGCACACCGTACGCAATCCCCACGGTCCATGCCACACATAATGCATACATAATTACATGCATAAATACATGCACACACAGAGCATCCGTGATTAGGCCTGGAAAAAAAACATATCCGCATAGCATAGAGTCTCCGGTCGTAATACATCCTGCCGGAGGCAATGCAAAAGCCTGAAATCCTTCCTGTCAAGCCGTATATCTGTATAAGGACATTGTTCGTTCGTATTTTTGTATGTATAAATACATGCGTTTGACTTCTATTTTCCCATTTTTTGTCCTCCCACACTCACGACGCACCCTGTCAACCATGGTTAGGCCACCACTCCTCATTGGAAATCCTGGAGAGCGCGCCATTAATGACACGGAGACCCCATTATCCATGAGCAGATGAAGTTGAGGCTTTCCATTACGCAAGGGCAGACCTAAAAACCTCACGTTTCTACAGCATCACAAACACACACACACACACACAAACATACTAACTATAGATTCCTCGTCGTCGTCGTTGACATTGAAACGCCTCTGAGGTCATGGAACTGGAAACTCTCTTGCCACTTTTGCCAGGCTCTCCTTTTGTTCACTCACATCACGACGTAAATTACGTACACAATCACACGCTCATATGCACACATACAGGCACACACACACATACATTCCCTATCAACATCATTGATAAGCCCAATCTTGAGTGACTGCAGAAAAAATCCCCCTGTAAACAATTTCAATGAGGAACCCACAGCAGCAATAGCATCTAATAGTCATAATCATGATAATGACAGCACGCACATACACACCGTGGATGACACAAGGGTGAGGGCTACATACATCACATATATACATATATATATATATATATTAACTTGATAATTAAGTGCAAAGTACCAAGTTGAAAACCTTCAGCTGCTGCTCCGACTAATATACCATGTGAAAATTTGCAGGGTAAACAGTTTTTTTTATTTCGTGGAAAATTGGTCTTGAGTAGGACAAATTTAGAATGTCAAGTGCTTCCAAGCTGGAAATTCATCGTGTCAGTCAGTGTCTCTCCAGATTCAAACGGATGTCACACACATTGAATATTTTAGTCAGAATCCTCTTTAAAGGTTTCACACATTGTAGTAGTAATAATAATAATAATAAGACCATCAATAAATTTACGAGTCAAACATAGAATTTACGTCGCGACAAAGACAAACTGACTGAGAGATGCCAATCCCGACATTCAACAGTCCATCTGGAGACTCTCACAGTGGGGCTGCTTATAGTCACGTTCAATCATGAAAAGTGTTGAGGGTCATCCCATCCTATGGCTCACCATTCCCATTATTATTAGGTCTCTAAAAGCTCACATAGTTGGTCTGCTGCGGCGGTGGTGGCGGCGGTGATGGGGCGAGATTCATCCACCCTCTTACACAATGGATACGGCCCGTCGTGCACGAAATTGACCTCCTTCATCCAGTAGTTATACTTGCGCCTCTTGCTTCAAATTCTTCTTATGTGGCCACCACCGTCACCACGTGGAAATGCTCTACCTATCTGCCCCTCTGACAATTTCCCAATTAATCCTCCCAAAGGATGACGATGGGGATGATGATGATGATGATGATGAGCTGATGACATGGAGGGGTAATAATGGAGGAGAGCTCGTTGGTGAAGTGGACCATTTACTTTCCTGATCTACTGCGACGTGTCACTTTACATATATCTACACCTTTAGCTCTTTTGAGGATAAAGTTGAGCGGGGCAACTTTCCCGTCGGCAACAAAAAAAAATGTAAAATAAAATACTCCACCACGTACGTGCATATATTCCACTTTTATGTCATGTCAGAAACTCTCTGGTCAGGCGCTGTTCTGATTAGACTGTGTGGACGAGTGAAGCGAAGGAGGTTGTTTTTACCGTACAGGATAATACGTGCGCTCGGTTACATCTATTAATTTATGAGGGCCCATCACATTCATAAATTAAGGACCTTTCGATATTCTACTACTCACATAACCACACATAATCGCAGCAGGCTCCATAAGTATCCCTTCGAGTCAACGAGCATATTGCACATTTTACCGTTCACAGGTCGTCCATCCACCAACTGTCACCAGCATACATAATCCGCAGTACATAACCGCATTACAATATAGAGTAACAACAATAACAATAGTCATAATCATAATTGCCATCTCATAATATTACGTTCTAAAAATGTAATCACGTCCGAGATGTTAAAGGGTGATGATGATCATCATCATCATTTTCCCTGTCGAGAATGAGAATGAGCAGTAAATATGAACTCGGCGGGTCTGGGGGTTTGCTTTTATGCGTACTCTCTACTGTACTGTCTATACCAGCATCAATGCATACAGTTAGACTGTGGAGTCCGAAGGAGTGTGACCAATACTATACATAAAATTATGATTATGGTGAAAGAAGGGCAAATGCGGTGGATTTTTTCATGGTGGCTCGCGCATGGGCGAAAAGGAACAAAAAAATAGTCATAAAAATGTCATTCTCATTCTTACCACGACTTGTAATGCGTGAGGCTCCACGCTCTTCACCGGTTAGTGTGCGTGTATGTATGTACACACACGTCATATGCACAAAACTGTATAAATGGACCACTCACACTTGTAGTACACATTGACTACTATTATTATGATGGACTCTGTCAGTCCGTCCATATAGATGTGCAAGAGCATAATTTGAGCATCCATCCACCTTTCCAGAATAGTACCATTATTGAAGAATAGTGGATGCGTTCAAATGAGTTTCTTAACTTACATTGTCTCAAACCTCCCTCCCTTCTACCACCACCACCAACTTGCCACACAATCCAACAAGTGGGAAGGAGCTAAAAAGAGAGAGAGAGAGAGAGATTAGGCAAGGACTGGCGTAATTACGGTAAGGTTAAACGAGCAGAGGATTAGCATGAGTGTCTATCTCACTGTCTCCTCAAGACACTTGCCCCACTGTCCCTCATGCTCGCTCTCGCTCAATTTTCCTGTCTTGTTCTCGTAATTCAGTCCTCCTGAATAGTAATTATTAGGACAATAATATATGCGCAGAGGTCTCATGGCGGAGTCAGATAGCATGGGACTGCTGCTGTGAGCTGTAGTGAGTGAGCGAGTGAGTGAATGAGCAAGCGAGTGTTCCTACTCATCAGGGCAGAGTGAATGCACACTTGTCTTATATGCATGGGCACAAAGGGCTTTTAATTATACTGAGTGAGTGAGTGAGTGAGTGAATGAGTGAGTGAGTCCTTTGCCTCTACAAATGCCAATTTCAATGCAAGGCTCTCCTCCGCTCCTACGACTCATCCGACTGCATTGCATTGCAATGCACTTGAGCCACTGATGGATGACGGGGGAGATGAATTAACCCCGCCGCCGCCGTCGCCGCCGCTATTACTCTCTCACAGAGTGCGGGTCACAAAAAGTTCCAATGTGAGGTAATGGGCTAATCCAATTCTTTTTACTCCAACTCAAACTAGGGTGAGTGTGATTGGGAGCGTGGGGCCCAATAGTGACTCTTGTGATCGCCGTGGGGGTTGGAGTGGGTAATTTTGAGCCAATTTACCCGGGAATTTCACTGTACACCGCAAGTTTCAAATCCATTGCAGTGTGTACAAGTGGAGGCAATAATGGAGATCTGGAATGTACATATGGGAACAGGGCGTATTCGGCTGTAATCCGTTCGTTGAGTGTGTGTCTGATTTGGTAGTATCGTTCGTGGAGGTTTCCCCGGAGAGTTTGCGTGTTTCCAGTTGTGTGCATTTGTGCGCTGTCCGGAATTTCCCAGTCTCTCTGGATCCGTTTAATATGCATAACAATATGCCATTCTTGTGAACTTGGAGGATAAAGGTACAGTTACAGCGACATCTGTATTCCGCGCATGCGCACTCCACTGAAACGTCAGAAAGTGAGACAAATTTCCACCGGTTTTACCGTAGCTACTTATGCCGCTGTGACTTCAAAAGTATACATGTATATATGTAATTCCCTGGTGGGACTTGAAGTGTGAGTGTGTGAGAACTGCGAATATATGAGCCGTGATGCGACAAGGTTTTACACTTTCAGGTACTCATATTAGCACTTGAGCGGTATTTGACAAAGTGACACCACAAGGCACTCCAAGTACCTCTTCCCACAATCATAATGAGAGCTTACTAAACATCCGGAGGACAGTATTAGCAGTGATTTTGACTGTTCGCTCGTTCCATACGGAAAATTGTGAGGATGGGACGCCCCTTTGCAAGAATAGTAGCTCCCACTTCGCATCGTACGGCGTCGTTAAAACAGCCGCCATTCCACTGTCAATGACAGGACAGGGGAGAAAATTACGATTATGACGACAGGGGACAGTTTTCTTGGAAGTGCACAAGGACCCGCCAGCGGGCTCGAACCGTATGGCACTTGAATGACAAATACAGATAAAAGTATGGAATACGTCGTTGCAGTAGCTTTTATACATCTTTGTCAGCCATGCTACTGTCATTTTGCAGCAACTTCGGCCGCTCTGCTGTCATAAAAACATTATTGCTGCTTCGACTGCTCCGTGTGTTCAACGTGCATGGGTTTCAAGTCTGCCATGTTCTGGGGGAAAATGTCTGTGTTTGGAGGTCTTGTGCAAAATTCCCTTTGAAAAAGCCTCATCTGCACCACTGACCATTACTTTGAACCCGTCACTTTGAATTGATTTCCCCCCTGGGTCTATACCACAGTAGTAAATATAGCCGTAAGCATATATACTTATTCAGCGACCACAGCATTTGCAGCAGTGTGCATAGCCGTTGGTTGGAGATGTTGGATGTTGCATGCATTGGATGCATATTGGATACATTGGATGTTGCTGGCGCAAGTGAACCCACAAGTGAAGTGAAAGACGTGGGTATGAGCGACTCGAGAACTGCATAATAATAACGCACATTAGCATCCGAGGCAAGTGTCCTCGTGCTCCGTTACGGCTGATTTAAAATCGGGTCATTCTGCAGGGAAAATCCTCTTCCAAGGAAACTCATAACTGCAACAAAAAAGGGGAAGGATCTAACATGTGCACTTGGCTAGGACATGACATACCTTGTAGCTATACACTGCTGCAGCAACCAACCCAGTGCCCTTGACTCCGTAAATATGACTTTGCCGCTACTCATGGCTTCATTTTCACAGCAGAGTCGGAGTGTCATAATGTGTGAGTGCATGTGGACGTGTCCATTTGTGTGTGTGTGTGTGTGTGTGTGTGTGTGTGTGTGTGTGTGTGTGTGTGTGTGTGTGTGTGTGTGACAGAGAGATGGTCTGTCATTTCCTGACAATCCCATAAAGCTCCTCCTGGAATGACGACGAGGATCTTTGGAGTAACTCATTCACCTCACCAAAAATGATTACGACGGACATTTCCCACCCTTTAAAGAGCATCCGGCTGCCATGTTATGGTGGACCACTTCGTCGACGTGTGCATTATTATGATTCCGGCGGCTCAATTCCTCCCTAGCACGGCGCATATGCCCCTCTCTCAAGGAGTCACTCTCCCGTGAATGTGCGAAAACCATCGTGGCTCCGACCAGCTGTCATTCCCTCATACACCGTAGGCGAGCACGTCCCGCACAACAACCCTCATCCATTATGTGCGGGAGGGGGCGAGGGGATGTGGACAAGCATATTCATCCACATACTTGCTAAGCTCCCCATGCCCGAATTCCCTGGGAAATTTAGCCAATTCATGACATTATTGCAGGGGAGAGACATGCTTACGCCAGCCTCCGACCCTTTCCCTTTCATCATCATCATCCTATATGCATGCATGGGTTGGGCTGTCTCTCTGTATCTCCGTCGTGTGTACCTTGGAGCCGGCCGTCATTAGTGTTGCCATGGCGACGCCGTGAATGTGGGACAGTGCCCCGCCCGATCAGTCCTGGGTTTTCCCAAAGATTTTTCCCTTCCTATAGTAACCCGCCGGCCCTGGGACTACCGGGAGATTACATATATTATTATTATTATTATTATTATTACTATTATTATTATTATAGCAGACGAAAATAAGCCCTGTGTCCGCACGAGGGATCCAACTGACGTGTCACAGCAGCCGTCCAAGTATTTCACATCCTTCACAAGCCCAAAAGTATCCCACCGACCGTCTGAACATCTAGTTTAATCTTCCCCTTTCGGACGTAGAAGCATAATAGTGGGGATAGGGTGAAATGGTCGTAAAAACCAGTGCATTTACAGGCATCGTATTTCCCATGCTGACCCACTCAGCGTGATAAAATGGTGTAGGTGCTTCATAATCTGTTAGGTTAGACTGGCGGTTATCCAATAGAATCCCAGTCGTTTGGATATCTCCTGTAATTTACGCCGGAAATGCGGTACTAACTAAATGTGATACGATTCCTGGGAACTCGCGTCAGGTACCTCGCGAACTTATGTCATCTTCAATATTGGAGCACACAAATTACGTGCAAACTATGACGGTAGCTCCGCCATAAGATGCTCAATACTATATAATACATAAGGCAAGATGATACTAACATATTTTAGTCACTTTGTAGATTCGGAATTAAAAATTCTCCAAATCATGACATGATTGGGCTAATGCGGCGGTAAACATCTTTAAAGATACTTGGCCACCGTAACTTTACCCCTTCTACAGGATGATGCTAGCCATATAAGTGGCATGCATGTGTCATATCCGCCGCGCCAGAACAGGGCAGTGTTTCCCCCGAACATCTTCTGAGCAATCCACTAATTTGGGAAAACATCCACATTTATTCCCTGAATAAAACTTTCCGGCGGTAAATCAGCTGATTTGCCATGCATTAAGGGAGAACAGTAGAAGTGAGATTAGGGATGGTTGATGAGTTGTTCGAAATTACTGCTGAGCGATTAGAATAAGAGTGACTGCAGTGCACTTTATAATCACTCCCGCATACACTCAAACCCATAACCCATGCCGTTTGAGCCCATGGGAGTCTGCACTGCAGTCAGTCCTACCCACACCAACAGTTCATTTCTCCTCATTCATGAGTTCACCCGTGATGTGATGTTATCAAGGCTTGCTCCTACTGCTACTGCAACTTTTGCTGCTGCGTGCTGACTACTCTGCTATCCCTGTGCTTCCTAACTGAAAAGTTAGCTCGCAAACAAAACCCTGCCAATAGGTCAACCGTTGTTCAACACAGGCTTCATCATCTGCTCACTCAACTCGTGTCAGTGAGAGGAAAATCTATGAATGAACAGCAGGATCCGTAGGAGGAAAAACTGGTGGAAAACACATTGTTTTTCACAGAAAATCTCCATAAACTGTTCGCTGTAACCCCTTGTTCTCCCCTCCTTCGTGATGCTGATTACTGGCCACACACATCTCGTGATAGATCCTGTAGCACGCAACCAGCCGTTCTATTCGGATTATGAGCTCACATTCTGCACCAGCCAACACCGTCAACCTTACAGTGTGAAATCCACTCTATTTTATCCCTGTATATATTTCTGAATGGAATTGCTCCTGGCTCACACACTGATACAGACAGTACACACGGCTGAGAGGTAGCACAATGGAGTATATTATGAAAATCCTTGGAAAAACTCCAGCCGTGAATAGGAATCCAAAATTCTCTATTCAAAATGTTCCGACGGCACTCATTTTAAGAAAAGTTGGTCTTTCAAATCCCAAAAGTTTAACACTTTCTATCACTGCAGATGGAGCGGAGTGACGGGATGAGAACTACTATGTACGGAAGGAGGATGAACCGTTGCGAAATTTGGACAGACTTTTCCTCCCATTCCCATCCCTCCTTCCGTCGTCGCAACGCAGTGAGCCAAAACTATTTCCACAGACTTTGTCCCCTCACAACCCGCCCCCTCATTCTCATCCATGCCATCATGTAGATTTGCACGGACGTTAGAGTCTCAATAGAAGAGAATTGAATGAAAGTGAGTCTGGCTAGTCGCAGTCTCCAATGCCCTACCGCCGCTGCCGTTGTCGCCTTTGCCGTTGCCACTACTCGCTCATTTACTACGATTGTAGATGAGAAACTGTAGAGAATGTTATAAGCTGGTTGCTGCCTTGGCTAATCCACCTCCAATTTCCATCCCTCATTAACACAAACATAAACAATAACCCAAGCCCTCTCCCCCTCAACAATGATGTTAGATCTCCCGCCTATATCCTTGCACCATGGCATGGGAATCCCGTCAGAGTTTACAATTCCCTCCACCATCATTCCACACTACCACTACCAAAAACACTTCTATACAAGACCAATAGCTAGTAAAAACATTGACTCAACTAGAGAGTGAGAGGGAAGAAGTGTGTGTGTGTGTGTGTGTGTGTGTGTGTGTGTGTGTGTGTTTGTTGGGAGGGGAGTGGGGTATTTGCTTTGATTCTCAAAATTGATTCACGGTTTAACCAATCAGCCAATTATGCGTCATTCATTGAAAGAGAGGACGCCGTCGTGGATGGGGAGTTACGTGTGGCAATCCGGCGCTGGTTTGGAATGCTGGGATAATGAGCGTAATTAGTCGGGATTGTTCACGCTTCTTGCATAATCTCCACACGGGCCGTGAATACGTCCGCCATTATCATATGTACGTGTATGCCTGTATATGCATGAGCTTGTGTATGAATGGCGGTCGTCGATGTGCCTTGTGCAGCCATGGAAAATGGCTGAGAGTTTGTGGGAAATTTGCTAGTTTCCATCAGGCTAGGCTATCCAAAGGCGCAATGAGTGCGGCAGTGGGAGTTTATTACTATTCAAATACAACTCTTGGACAGCGGCTTGTTTGTACTGTACAAATCTGTTCTAGCAATTCCCAACTGCCGTCATATTGCCAGCCTTACTTTTTAGCTTCACCTCATACAGTCAGCAGCTGCCCGGCCCACTCGCACCAATGATAACCACAAAGCCTTTTAGGCATGGCCTCTGAGAGGGGTAATAATAGCAACGTTGCGCTGGTTAAGAAACACGACGGTGATCTACCCCGCTCGGCTGTGAGTATTTATCCTGAGAATTAAATCCCATTAGCCAAATTGTACGTTTCCAATCCGCAAGGTCTATGCCGCTTGTGACAATTTAACCTTTACGTGTAGCTGTGTAGTAGTCAGAGTAAAGTTTTCTATGCATTAGTAAATACTGTGCATTTCGTGGAAGTGGCCATTAAGTTCTACTGTAATAATACGAGTCATGCAAAGTATATGAGGAAAAATCCCTTCATTCAAACCCTGGAGGAGGCAATCTCTCCCTCTAGTAATGACAAGTGGCCGTTATTTACTGTTGTAATAATAATAGCACCGGCCATGGCTTCCAACTCGCGTGCATACGTAGATCCGGGCCGTGTTTAGTTTGACTCTTGGAATGGTGACTACCGAGAGTGCTTCCGATGCAAATGAATCCATCCCGGAAGGGTAATAAAGATGCTACAGAGTGTGCTTGGGATGCAGATCGTTAATTGCCCTCATCTCGTTAGTCAATGGATTATTAGTCTCATAGTCAGTGGACTCATTCCCCACTGGAATAATTGGCTGGGTTATTATTATACGTATTATATAGTATGCATGGGGAACCTCTGAACCGTTCTGACACTCACACTCACAGTCACTCAGTTCAAATCCTCCCGCTTCCAGTTCACTCTGAGAAAGTCAAGTGAGTGGTAGTGTGTAGAGTCTGTAGAGTCCGTGTCAAGCTTCTGCCTCAACCGATTTTCACAGCCCGCCGAACTCACGTCCAGGCAGGAAGGGGTAACGGAGACATTTTGTCTGGAGAGGAAATTAAACTAATGACCACAGCCATGAATTCTTCCCCCTCCCCGCGGCGGAACTCCAAGTAGTTGTAAGGGTATATTAAAGACGGCCGAGATTCTCCATTTTCCTCGCTTGTGGTACAACAGCCTATTTTTTCCAACGTTCTTCAGGGCATTCCAGATGTCTGGTTCGTCTTCCTCACATCTAGACATTATATAGCAGCAGTTGAATGCGCCGAAGATCTTAAAATGGTTCCGTAATTCAGCATCCGGCCAACCCGAGCCTTCGGTTTTTACGGGCTGGCAAGGACCTGACCTATAGTTTCAAGCAAGACTTTTTGTATGGTGCCGCAGGGTCAGGACTATACTGCAATGTCATTCCTGGCTAAAAGTCCGGCTTTTCTCTAGGGATTCCACAGCAGCCTGAAGTGACAGCTAAAAGAGTCACTTTAACAACCCGCGGGTATGCCAGGTGTTATTAACCCCGGCGCCATATTTTTCAACGTCGCTGGAAGTTCTGGACCACATTTCATGAGCCCCAACATCCAATTAACTCGCCATGATGAACAAGCTTGAAGGTGCCATGGAAATCTCAAGTCATGCCTCACCTATTTTTTAAGATTGACACGAATGAAAGCAAGTACCATGACCCCGCACAAGCATCGCATCCCACAATAATAATAATAATTCCCGTGCCAAATATGTCTGTAAAGTGTCATGCTGATTTTATCTGGATTTTTTTTTCGCCCAACAAATTCCATAAATGTCAATTTTTATTCTCCGTGCATGAGCATGAGTTTCCACACATTAGGGATTGGATCACACCATCCCATGAACGTGCCAACCAATGTCTAACCACCCTCCCCCCCGCCTCCTCTCTGTAGTTAGTAAATACTGCACAATACACACTGCAGGGAGCAGGACCAGGGTGATACTCATGGTAACCTCATACTAATGGGATCGGACGGATGTCCTTGAGATTCTTACTGTATGTTTGAGAGAGAGAGAGAGAGGAGCCTCACTACTGCTTTCATTAACAAGACTCCCCGCTCACGGCTCTCAGATATTTTCTCATAATAATGTGTGTTCCAAAATATATACACATTTATATACTACAAGCTGTCATGGTTGGCAAGGGAGCAGCATCATCATCATAATCATAACAAGCGGAGTCATCATCACCATCATCATCATCAGCAGGAGCAGCAGCAAGAGGAGTCGCAGGAATTCCACATATAGATACAGAGGCTATCAACTCCCGTGTAGAAGAGACCCTGCCTGCAGGCTTTTGGGGGTAATAAAAAAAATGTTCTGAATCCTGTCATAATAATTTCCATATGGAGCCTTGGAAGGTGACAATGATGCGGTGACATCCCCCATTTGCCTTCTCCCAATAGCAGCTATGCAAAATACACGCGCCAGAGCCACGAACAAGAGAAACCTTACAAGTTGACCAATCAATTTTTTTAACAGGGATATACATATAAATGGGGAGCCGACGAGACGGTGGACAAAAGAAAGAAATGGATCCCTACCGGTCCTCACTTTATTATTATTTTCACTCCACCACAGACTCACAGTTAGATCCAACCATGTGCGCGTCTTCAACATGATACATAAATATATATATCGCAGCCTCGATTCATCCAAGAAACCAGGTCAGGTGTGCACTGTGTGTTGTGTGCGCGTACATGTTTGCATGCTCAAGCCCGTGTATGTGCACGTCTATTATGCAGCCGGCTCGGTGAGAGTGAGTTTGTACTATATGTGCAGCGCGGAGCCATATGTGCAGCTCTTCCATTATTTCACCATATTGCATAATCCCAAAAGAACCGTCTTAAGCTATAGCTCCTGCATCTCTGTACAGACGAGACTCCTTAAGTTTGTACTCCACCAAGTGAGCATAAAGGGTCTTCGAATGCTTATGGTGCACATATAGACACTCGCACCACCAGGATCACCACTGCCACAGCCACTGCCGTCAACGTCATTGCTCATGAAATTCCTTTTCATCCCAGCACTCATCTTCCCAAGTGAAAAAAATTGGCACGTGCTCCGGCTCCAAAACCCATTGGGCATATGAACACGAGCAAATAGCAGCAACAGGAGCGAGCATAGTGGAAAACTCTGCTCGCAAATCTACCTCACTGGCCAGCCCCACGGGACCCTATGGTAAGGAACAATCCCGCTCAGCAGCAGCGGCAGTACGGGTTTTTAGTGTTTCCACGAGAAAACAATGGGCACTTCAGTTCAATTCCAACACATACACTCACACGCACACACACACACACACACACACACACACACACACACATACACTAGCCATACACTTGCAACCGACCCACAAAAACACACAGATAAACACGACCAAAGACACACACATCACCGCACACAAGCAATTGCTCACACGTATAACCATACACATATGATCCCACACGTAACCATACACACATGATTACACACACGTGACTATACACACACGATCAAATACACACACACAATTTACTTGCACACATACAAAACCATTACCACACTCCGTTTTTTTTGCACACGGGCGGATGCAAAAGTGCACTCGAATTGTAGCACTCAGTACGGCACATTGCATTGTACAGTATTTCAATTTATCTATGTATACTCAGCCGTAAAGACGTATGTCGTGGTTGAGCCCAAGGTTAATTCAGATAATTAATATGCCTCACAGTGGAGTCTTTTCCCCGTAAAAAAGATGGAAATAAAACATTCGTGTCACCGCAGTCACGGAACTAAAGCTGGTTATAAACCACATTAGAGAGTGGTTGTCATGAGACCGTGGAGTAAATTCCGAACGGAGACACTGTGGCGGAGCAATTAGTCATTCGGAATTATTCCACGGCTCCAAGTGGGACTCGGGGTGATAAATAAGTATTGTAGGGCAAGATGAGTAGCTCTGGAATGAGTTGCAGGGATTGAGCATGATAGAGGACCGTCCACCACCAGACTCCCGCTGGCTGTCTGAGAATCTATAAATCGCCACGGCATTTGTCCACAGTGTCTTTCATGACCCCTCTACTGGGGAGCGGAAGAGTAAGATCGAGTAACGGATGGAGCGTTATGAGCTCCGCTCCCAACCCTACCTTCATAAAAATAGTAACAGTAGAGAGCCAGCGAACTACCCAACCAACCACCCGAGATGATTCCAAACGCATACTTGTGTGCTCTTAAAAGGGATGGAATAAAAGCCTATACACTCTACTATACATTGGCGCTGGAAAAATTCCAACTCCATCATTTGCATAGTTCCATCAGGGACTCCGGATGGGGATCATCCACACAGAGTAAACTCACCAAAGTTTTTTCCATTCTACGGCATGTGCGTGTGTATGTGTGTGCGTGCTCGAGCATTATGATGATGCAGGAGTTGAGTGGGAAATGACAGGACCAGAGAGTGAGTTTCATCGGATGAGCCAACCGCCGACACGTCATTGTCGTCCAATGTGGTCCAGCGCACAATATGCAATAAGGTTTTGGGAGATATGACAGAAACGTCCATGTGGCGTATGAGCCAACTCTTATAAACCTTCCGCTTACAAACTGATGATCCGCTTTTCAACCTGTCAACTGCATCACATGCAGGAACAACCTATCTAGCAGGAGAAGAAATCTTCCAAGCTGATCTGTCATCCGCACGAGTTCATCATCGTCATCGTCATCATCATCATCATCATCATCACCACCACCATCAACTTCATCTTCATCATCACGTTACAACAGGGGATTTGGTGCAAAGTACCATGACCGCCGTAAACGACATATCACGTAATATGAACAGGCCTATCCCGCTAAACTTGTCCACTGTCAAAGTTCGCTCAACAACTCAAAGATATTAGTTACTGACCCAGTCGTACTTGTAGTGCAGTGAGCAAGTAATAAGTGGATGCGGCTTCGGCGCTTATCTTTTTTAGTGCAAAGGTTTCGCCGGAGGAAATTACTGTGGGGGGAAGCTAAATGACGACCTTGTACTTTTTATCACACCCATTTCTGGCCTTATGTACGTGCTCTGCAATGTGGTGGTGGTGGGAAAAATTAATCCAGTCCATCGCCGCCGCCGCTGCTGCTGCTGCTGCTGCTGCTACTTCTGAAACAACTGCACAGTACGTAACTCTAACTTACATGTACTGCATTATGTACATGTGCACATATGTGACCACCTCAAGTATGACTGTGCAGAATTTCGGTCGCATTTTCCCTTTTTTTTCTCCCACATTCCAAAGCATAATCTCTGCCGCCGTCCACTTACTCCCTCACTGACTCACTTGATGAACAAAGACATTATTCTCTCCCCTCGAGAAACCACAAATATTTTAATTTCCAAACCTCACTCCTTCACTTTCCGTCCGTCCGTCAGGATCCATCATCATAGGCACACCAGATAATCAAAAACAGTTTGACCCTCAAAATCTTGGTTACTTTATATATATACTGCTTGTAAAAAATCCTTCCTCATCAATTATTTCCGCCTTGAAAAAAAAGGGGGGGGGGAGCAGAGTTTGGGGGTATATAAGGGGTGTGGAATTATTGGGAAACTCAAACTTCAGACGGCGAACAAAAGCTGGTGAGGAATAAGTGTCATTTTTGGCAAGGGATCTACTTTCCTCCGGAGAGTCAAAGACCGTATAGATCACGCAATGTACACCGGATGGCACATGGGTCTCCGCCTTGCCAGACATTATTATGTATTATTATTATGAGAGCCACGAGTTGGTACACGGCTCACTCTCGGAATCGGGTCACTTGGAATACATTATTTTTTCTATATGAGGATGCCTCCGCCTACCCAGGAGAGAAGTGCCGCAGCCGTTGTGTCGACCTGACTTCACCTAGTGTGACACGTTCTGGAAAACGTTCCTGGTCCCCCATGAATAATTCACAAGTGCTTGACAACCAGTCGAGAGGAGTTACAGGACACATGCTTGTATACAGACAAGAAGAGTTAATCCACTGATGATGCACATTCACACACACACACACACACAGCAGCTAACCAACACTCAATGCTAGAACATGCACACACACACACACACACACACACACAAATGCTAGAACATGCGCATATGCATAAAACTAAAGGACAAGGGGGTTCAATCTGCAAAGGCCATACCCGACCATGATGATGATCAACATGCGAGAGTTGGATGGGGAACCCGTTGGATCACTCACTCACTCACTCACTCAAGTTTGTCCATTAATTCACTCTCTGTTCAGTAAATACGTCCTCGGGTCACACCCTCCGTCCCCTCCAACCTAGTCAAACATACTGAGGGACTTTTTTTTCAATTCAAATTATATTGACAGTGAGTCCGTATTCGCCAAGCTTATAAAAAGAGGACAGGGCTCATTCCATCCAATAATGTACAGCAGTGACAAACTATACTCGATTTGACGGCTGGAAAAACTCAAGGTCAATCTAACTGTCACCCTTTGACTTGACTCCAATGACAGACAGGCGAACAGACATTAACCATATCCACACATTCAAGCATACAAGCACATTCACACATACACACACACAGATGCATGCAGTCAGCAGCACTGGAGCTAATAGCGTGTGCATTCACTCGTTTCTCCCTCCGTATGCCGTGGTCATGTCGTAGAATGGATGGAGAAGATTTAAATGGCACAGCAGATGACCACTCTAATTGCTATTCTACGATGTGATCAATTTTTAAACCTTTATTCTGTAGTCCTGCAAAGAGATTATGCCGCATAAATTCTTACCTTAATGAGCCAAGTTTGGGGAAGACTGACAGTCCGTCTGGGGAGATTGGCTGTACTTGAAAATCGATTCCCGATGTAGAAGTGAATAAGGAACACTCCTGAGGGAATCTTGCAAGCAGTTTAGTTTCTTTTGGCACACGGGGGCGAGTGTTCACGTGAGCTCTTCCTTCCTTCCAGGGAATTGAGTTAAAATCACTGGATGATGACAACAAATGTTCAAACTTCCCTCTCACTTTTTATCTCTCGCTGTAAACTATACTGGGGGAAAACCGGCTGGGGGAAAAAAATTGCTTCTGCTGGAGGCAGGGAAGATTCTTTGGGATCAAAAAGTACGTTACGGAGGGGAATAGTAGACACCGGAATATAATGCTACCGCTCAAGTGTACACCTTGCAGTCGTCCAAGGGTCCAGCAATGGAACAAAGGAGTAGGAGGAAGATGGGTGACTTTGAGCAAAAATTTGCAACCGGTCTCAAGGGAGAGTCAGCTGTTGGTACTTTCAACGGCGCCTGCTTCTGCAACGACACAAGAGCAACACACTGTGCATAGGTATATCAGGCGGCGGAGCGAGTTGCTAAGTACGTTCGAACAGCAACGTCGTTTCAATGTGACTGAAGTCACAGCCTCATAAGCCCTTTCGAGAAGCTTCGCTATATACCAGAATTTCAGCAAACATTAGCACACACACAGGGGCATAATGCAGGAGCGTATGGGAGTACGCACATGCATACCTATGTACGCCGTGTAAAATAACGCAGATCAGCTCTTTATGCGAGTATCTGTCTGTGTATATATGTGTGTGTGTGTGTGTGTGGTCGGACGGCCGTCGTGTATGATGGTGGAGAGCTCTTTCTGTTGTGTGAAAACTGTAAAATAGTTCTACCTAACTCGGAACAGTCAGTCACGGGTTTACAACACTTGACAATAGTTTTGTAATGAGAGGTTTTAATTATTATCAAACTATTCACAGTGCGTCATTTATCCCATGAGCGTTACTTCAGTTTGACTTTGTGTGCTCCATGTGTGTGTGTGTGTGTGTGTGTGTGTGTGTGTGTGTGTGTGTGTGTGTGTGT
>WJFA01000278.1:30098-46663 GCA_009870155.1 Pseudobourletiella spinata
GTGTGTGTGTGTGTGTGTGTGTACGTGTGTGCGGTATCCACAGGGCTGTTTTGCAATGAAGAAAATTCCTTAAATCCCTCGGTGCACTCGCGTTACTTTGTTTGATCGTGTGTGTGTGTGTGTGTGTGTGTGCGTGTTTGTTGTGTCTGAATGTCTTGAGGGTACATACAGAATATTTCCCAATTTTTTCCCTCTCTCGACAGTTAAATTATTGGAGGAAGGAGTCGTGGATGCAGCGGAGCAGTGCAGTGTGGTCATATGCGATAGTGACTGTGTTCTATGGACTTGTATTGTTGCAAAAAATATTTAGAAGGAAGCAGTGGAGTTTGTTGGTTGCTCGCTGCTGCTGCTTCTATTGCTGTTATTGTTGAGGAACTTAATCTTTCGCCTCACCTCACTCAGCTTATGCCGTCAGTGACAGGGAGGTAGGTAGGTAGGCATGTTGATCGACATTGTATGCATGTGAAGAGCTGTTACCATCTTTCATTTTTATAAGATGGTTACAATAATCTTGTCGGAAATTATCATGTGAGGGTGAACAAATTGGAAAAATTGCAGGAGGAGCTGTGTACAGGAAATAGATGGATTTTGGGGAAGTGAA
Source organism: Pseudobourletiella spinata (assembly GCA_009870155.1). Taxonomy (NCBI): domain Eukaryota; kingdom Metazoa; phylum Arthropoda; class Collembola; order Symphypleona; family Bourletiellidae; genus Pseudobourletiella; species Pseudobourletiella spinata. The sequence goes on from WJFA01000278.1 coordinate 30,700, forward strand.
AACGACGATGGGATGCGAGGGATATATGCGATGAGGCAGAGTGGTGCGTTCGTTCGTTCGTTCGCTCGTCCTGTGGCTCTACAAAGTGTGTCATTAGTGTCGGGAAAACTGTCGCATGCATATCAATTAGTTTGGTGTATGGAAAGGAGGAGGATGTTGATGATGATGAGGATGATGTGGGCGAGCATGTAGTTTGAATTCTTTATAGGTTGATTAGCATTATGGGTCCGATGAAGTGAGGATATATATATATTTGTTTGTCAATATTAACACGTGCACTCATTTTGTTTACCCAAGTATTTGACTGACGTTGTTCCTCAAGTATTACGAAAATAATATGCTGCGAGCCACTATAAATATATTTCCCACATTATATCTCTGTATAAGGGAACAAACAAACAATAATAGTAATAATGTTGGAAGTTCTCATCCATAGTTTGGCTTGGCTAATTTTAATGTGTCAGCTAATGTATCGGGGAGCGGGCTATGAAGGAAGTATTATAATTTAAACATGTATAATTGTGGCTACCGAACAGACTTTTCTGCTTTGTGGGTTATTAATACAGGGAAGACGTAGGCGGCAGCTGGATAGGATCGGGCGTTCAACCCTGTGATGGATGTCGCGCCGCGGGACTTGGGAAATTGTTTCACGATTATTTCAATACAGGCTGCTGCCAGTCACCAGGCGTTGAACTCTGTCGTTTCCCTTTGTCCCCCCTGCTCTCTGTTATGTCTTCTCCTCGTGAGCGCAATGATTTTTAATAGAGTACAAACATTTTTTTAGCATATTCCTCTCCCCAGTTATTGCTAATTGGAAACGGAAAACAAGGGGAGGGCAGCGGGAGTGAAGACAGTCCTGATGGGGTCATTATATTTCCGTAGAACTCTTTGTTGTGTTTAGATTAAGTGTGTCATTCCATTGAGTTGACGATATAGCGGAGTGTGTCCATAATACGGAAATTTTCCAAACTCTCCGTCTGTCTGTTCCTGTCAATCTGCCCAGAGTGAGTGAGTGAGTTGCGAAAGTCGAGCGCGCATTCCCTAGAACGTATTTATTTTTCTATACTTTAATGTTTGTCCAGCAGTCATCACATTGGGAGAACGGACGGGGCGTGTAAACAAGGTAGGAGTAATTGGTGTGAAATTATGACACTGTTCTCTCGGTATGACTCTCAATATTATGTTTCACATGGGGAAAATATGAGTGATGCTCATTCGTATTATTGAATTGTGATGTGTGTTGAAGATGGGAAAGTGAATAAGACATTTGTTTTTATTTCTGGTGTGGGTGCAGGATTGTGACGGCACATGAACGGACTCTCACAGAATACTCTACTCTACAATATGTATTGCCTCAGGAGACTCCTTCAAGGCGCAGTTTGCACGGAGGTGCCACAAACAGGGTAAAATCCGATCAATTTTCATAATTGCATTTGCTATGGATAACCATCAGACTGTGCAGAAGGAAGGAGGAAACTGGCGGGAGGTTGCTTCGTGTTAATTTTGCTCCTCTTTTGTTACAGATTCCTGTGTGGCTAGGAGGCGGATGCAAATGTGAGGCTTTTGTACTCGTATTTTCCGCCATGCTTGGGTCGGAATGGCGGCCGGCAGGAGACGAATGCTAGACTTGGAGGGAAACTATTTTGCTGGGTGGGTATTGGTCGGACGACGAAGGCGGAAAAGACGGAGATTGTAACAACCACACAACGGACGATGGTTGCATCGACCTCCACGGCTACAATGCTGCAGAGGGGAACCCTGTTAGACTCTGTCAATACGTCCGATTTTTATTGTATTGAGCCGAAGGCTGCAACCGTCTGAAGGAAAATCCAACGTTAAATTCCGGTTCTGCGCGTTATTAGCCTCCAGCAGAGCCAGCAAAATAAATACGTGTACAATATATTATTGCCATAGCATTCAAATAAAAAAAAATTATTATCGGTCCTGCAAGTTTCGTCATTGCCCCAGCACCCGCAGGCTGCATTTCCCTATCGGTGATATTCTATGATACTCCTGCAACTGCTGCTGCAACCCCCGTTAGCAACTCTAACCCAATGTGTTGCTAAGCGCATGACTCTGTATTCCACAAACTCACTGAATCTAGCTATCGTAGGAAATCACCTGATACAAAATGGAAATGACCAGTGAAGATTCCCCGTGCTATCGTTAGATTGATCATCCTCATACCAGCATATTTGACAGTGTATGTCCTCTCTGCTACTATACTATTCAAATATGTAACACGTCTCCCTGTGAGAAAGTCTCTGAGGGCGGAAGCGATTCGTGAGCTATTGCTGTAATGGTGATAGACTTGAATTTGTTTATCTAAAATAACAGCCTTGATGCAAGGATAGTTTGGAGACTCTTTTCACCTATTTGACCAGTGACCCGCGGGAGTTTGGGGTGGAACGCGCTGTTGGTACAGCGTCGGCACGTGGCGTGGTCATGTGTAAGTGGAGGTGTGGAATGTGGTCAATATTTGTACTGATGTAGCCATCCGCACTGTTCATACTCCGCACAGTGTTGTATCTCTCAGTCAGTTATCTTACTATAGCTGAGATATTGTCATTGTGTGTGGGATCGCTCGGAGCGTAGGATCAATTGGGAATCCTTCAGTTGACTTCCGTGTTCCCCCAGTCTTGGGCACGGCTGAAATCATGGGTGGATTTTTGTGTCAGCGGGCCGTGGGAGATAATGAAGGCGGCGGTGTATTTTTCTGGGACCGACGAACGTCGCATGTTGACTTTTAGCCATGGCAAGGCTAGTGCGGCCAGGAAATAAAGACTGTAAAATGATTCTCGCAGTAATTGCTCGTCCCTATTCCGTAATGTGGACGAATCTTCTTGGTTCTGACACGGCTACGATACTAGAGCTGTTAGCTAGGACCGTATATCCGCATTTCCGTCCACTTGTGTGTGGGGAGGTGACGTCACTGCCCGCCTTTGCGGTATTTCCCTACCTGGTTCACATTACTATTAATGGGGAGGATAGGCTGTAGTGCTAGCAGTTCAGGTGGGTAGTGGTAGTGGCAGTATAATGGCGGCTTGGCGGGCAGTGGAGAGGCGTAGTGCTCGAAGAAGATCGCGAGTTCAAGTTTCCAATTGATAACACAGTACAACTGCCTCCAAGGAAGCATCTTATTGGATCTTCCGGGAGACTTCCGAAGAGGACTTTCTCCAGAGGAACGAGGTCACTGAGATCTTTTCCACATACAGCCTTTTGTTGTTTTTATTACAGGCTCTTGGATTCACTCCTAACCAGGAAACCTGAATCCATTCCCTTCCATACATTTCCCATTCTTCTCCCACTCGCTCTCAGCGGCTGCCTACACTTTCAATTTGTCTCTTCGAACCCTAGTGGAATTCTACCTATATTTGGATCCCATCACCGCTGTACGACTCCTTGAATAGAGAGCAAACAGGAAAGCGGATCAAAGGGAAGGAAAGAAATTGTGGGGGAATTGGAATGAGCATGTCGTCGTCAGAGTACCTCTCGTACACTTCCTCTTCCTCCAATGCCTCTCCTCGTCCCGGGCAGGAGTTCAGGGCTCCTTTTGCGTTCGCCACGCCGCAACCCTTATACACACACGAGCCTCACGAGGAACTTGAAGTTCTCGCACTGGAAAATGTGTACATGCTCTGGAATTTCACTTACACTATCAGCCCGCCACCACCGTTCCAACCAGGATCCTTCAACAAGGATAGACAATGGATGGGGAAGTTTTGGACTCGAGCAAGGGCTAGTACACATACTCTCGGGTTCAATCATGTTCTTATTGCGAACGACACACTGTACGGTCGACTGACGGAGAGCGAGCGGGACAGTCTGAATGGATCCACTCTCTCCCGCGGTTTGCGTCATCGAGCCTCAGTGAGGCTTGTATAGGAGTGCCTATACATGTATGATATATGAGGCAACGTCACAGGCCAAAAGCCCGCTCCCGTCGCCTACGCAGTTTCCACTTGCCTCGTAGATGGGCTGGTGTCTTCCAGGATTTACGAGACATCCGAGAAAGGATTCTTGGGCTGGGACTGTTCACAGCTGACTGACGAGAATGCGTGGGAAATTAACAAAGGCTTTTGTGACTGTATAAAGTAACTCTTATCACAGACGCACATGCAAGTACGTATGGACAAACCCTGAAACAGACAATTATTTCTTTCTTGATCCCTCCCGCTCCCACTGAAAGTTTGTCTAATCTACTTCTACTTTTGAACTTTTTCAAGATTTATGCACAGGCGACTACATGAGTTTAGCAGGACGTCGGAGCCGTTTATATGGATGGGTGCCCGAGCAGGTGTGTATGTATACATACATGTGTGTGTCCACATATGTGTTTGCATTGGCATAATGTTTGAAGTGCTCATTATGTGCGGCGGCCAGGAGTGTGCGTCTGTGACGGATAGTGAATGCACCATTATGTGCCCGCCTGCACCAGTCAAATTAATCCTCACAAGGCCCCCGCCTTCTTCCTCTCCCGAATCACGCTCGAGCTTAACTCAATCTAAATTAGACACTACCTACTTCCTTATTCATAGCCTCCAGTCGCTCCTCACACAGTCTCCCGCCTTCCAGGAAGGGGTCGCAGTGGGAGCGAAGGCTGATGAATACAAATTGGACCCGCTTCCCCTCCATGAGGACCGTGAGTACGTTTAACTCGGGGAAATCAGGAGTGTACAAGGATGGACGGTTGGGCCGCCGCCATCCGTGCTCATCTCAGTCAGTCAGGGCCGGTGACATGTATTTCCGTGCCACACGCTATACTGACTCTCCTCATTCCCAACAGACGTCTACACCCAGTTGATTCTCTCCGCCACAGATCTATAGAGACAGAGTGGATTTGGAGGATAGAGAGTTTTCCTTAATACAAAATTAATGAGATGGAAGGAAGGGTTGGAATTCGTATCAGCCGCTGTGTATGTGTGTGTGTATGTGTGTGTGGGTGGGTGGGTGGAGGCGGAGGTGGAGGCTCTTTCCAGTAGTCTTTATTAATATCGTACCGTCGTAGTTTGATCACAGATGTCTCTAAAAGAGTAGTGCGGGGATCCACCCTGGAAATATCGGCATTTATATCAATTTCCCACGAATATCTTTGCACTGGCTCACAAAAGCCTACGATTTGTCTCCAGCTCTGCCTCCCGTCCAAGTCTGGTTTCCTCTCGGGTAATATCTTGGCTGGTACCTTTCCGCGTGACCTTCGGCGTATTGTGGGATTGAGAGTTGGTAATTTTGGAAATTAGAAGATAACTTGACGCGGAGACACAGTATACAGTTTGTACAGATGGGCGGGTCTTTGGGAAGAGTCCTGCCAAATTCGGGATAATTTTGCGAGATGGTGGGTTGAGACCTTCCACAGTGTGGAGCTCAAAGGGCTGCTAATTGGCAAATTAGTGGAATTAGGGAGGTGATAAGTCCAGCTTGGAAATAATAGGCCAGGAGGTTTGAAAGCGGAGGCGCGGGAAGGTCCTCGTAGCCATTCATTAGCTGTCCAATTTACCCTTTGTGTTGTGAATACAGAGGATATTGCGTGGGTGGGGATTACGACCCCTGCAGGGGCTCCTTATCGTACAATTCCGTCTTGCAAAAGCCGTGATTACAAGGATGTACTCAATGTCTATGTAAGTGGGACTTTGAACTTTGCTGAGTTACCAAGTACACATACACAAAAAACAGGCGCATATACACACATGCATTATTCCCTAATTATTCTCGTGCTGGAGGGCAACGGGAAATGTTTGATGCAGCAGAGCGGTGAAAGTCCCGCGGGTACTTAGGGTTAAATTTAGCTCCTTCTCCAATAAATTTCCGCAGAGATGAATGGGGCAGGCTCTTGCGTAGGTGCTGACGTAATGGGTGAACATGGTTAGGGGAGCGGTAGGAGGCCCTGGATCAATCTGCTGCTGACGTCAGTCGTTTGTTTTTGTGGGTGGGATGCACCGGAGCGGCTGTCGGGAAAGAATATACGGGGAGAGCCACGCGATGACGTCATCTCCACCCACACACTTGTTGAAGAAGAAAGTTTCTCAAAAGGATCTTTTCACTCACACTCACACACACACATATATATACACACATTTTCATTCTCCCCGTCACTCCAGCACATGGTTTTCAGGTCATGCCATATACGAGTGTGTTCCGCGGCTGGATCCTGAGAGAGAGAGAGAGAGAAAAGGAAAAGACCTTGAATCCTAATCGCCCCATTGCCAGGCCTTCCGAGTTGTTCCGTATGGAGAGCCTGATACAGTCCTATTCCCTTATCAGCCAGCCCATTCTGGAAGTTTCGGGATCCATACGTGCTGGGCTATACAGTACTTCTGAATGTACGACGGAGTTTGGATGGAGAGGCACTCCGGGCATCCCATTAATTTTCTCCTCTCCCCGCGCCGCTCACTCGGTTGATACGGAAGGCGAGGTAACCCATATGCGGAGCCCTAGATTTTCCCCAATGGTAATTTCCATGTAAGTGTCCGCCGCAGTTGTGACTGTCACCGAGGGCCAAATATTTGCTCAGAGTCTCCGCACTACCGCAGACTTGACACACACACACACACACACACACAAACGCTCATGCATTATGTATCCTCCCGCATGGATTTGAGCTTATGACAAGGACTTGGTGAATCTCGTCGTATAGCCAGCTAATGGTTTCCGGTCTTGTGAGGAACGGACGTGGTATGGGTCAAAGAGTGAATTGACCTTTTCAATTTGGAGGCATACATTTGATTGAACTGGAATCAGCCATGTTATCTCGGTGACTCGATGATACGACGTCCTGTATAATCATTGATTTAGTCAGCCAAGTTCCACTCACCTCTCTGCTGGATTTATTCCAGATGTTACATCATGGTGGAGGTCGCTCGTTCCCTGCCATCCTATTTACTTCGAGATGTACTTTCAGTTTCTTTCTTTCTTTTCTTCCTTCCGTCCTTCGTGGAAATTCGAGATTGTGGTCGCATTGTAGATACGTAGGCCGGAAATGTGTAGAAGTGGGGGGAGGTCATTGAGCGTATCGGATTACAGCTGGAGTTTTTTAAGGCTATAGAATTATTTGACGGAGTAAGGATTGGGTAGTCACTGTAATCTCATACCAGCGATAGGAGGAAGAAGAGACGGAATGTGATTGGCTGAGCGAGTCTGTATGTAAGCTTTTCAGGTTAGGCGTAAACAAGGCCGTGTTGTGTACAGAGGCATGGTGATTGCACGCTCAAGATGGGATAATCATTCTGAATCTGTAGCTGGGAGACTGAGGATTTGAACTGGAGGAGAGATTTATTTTCAACATTAATTTAATTGTGTATTTGTTGCGGTGAATTTCTATGCGGGAGAAATTTCCTGGTGAAGTACGTTGACAACACGTCGCTGACAAACTTGAAAAGTTTGTAAAATATTCTGAGTCTAAGTTCTTTAACCTTAGATCTCGCGTTTTGAATTTATTGGGACCTACTTATAATAAAAATAATCAAATCCTGCTTCAAGTAATTGTTACTTCGGATAAAATCTTTTGAAAAATTTTAATATTTAATGTAGGAATCACTTGGAATCCGCATATTACTCACAAGAGAAATGTCCCACATGTCAGAAATCGCAGAAATCTGTGTAACGAGATGGTCACAAAGCCTCGCTCATCCCTTGAAGGCGGAAAGGCTAGTCACCCACACATACATTTATTTTGGCGTTGCATCCCATAACCAGCATAGCCTTTACATCATATCTGTGATCATTCTCAAGCGAGAGGTCATTCAAGAATATCAAAATTTCCAAAATCCTAGGTGTTGATATTTAGGTTTGACTAAATTGAAAGACGAATCACATGTTAAGTTCCATAAAGAATTTTTCATTTCGATGTAGGAGTAGTTAATAGGCATAACGCCAGATCTGGTAAAATTTTCCTTTGTGCTCATAGGCTCCCAATGCAATGTGACGAAGTTGTCCGCGATTTATAACATAAAATCAGTTCATACACTTTCAGATTGCCACCAGCTGATGTTGAAATATTATATGCTGAAATGAGAAATCTTGAAAGCGGGAAAATTTTATGAGTGGCATTTAACATGTAATTTTTGTGCAGATGACTGAAAACTTTGAGGCGTTGTAACTTTAAAAATATATATGCACATAGAATTTTGTCAGCACTAAATTTCTTGGATAAGCTTTCGAGCTTGGATAGTAATTGAAGTGTATTACAGGAACATGTGGGAGACTGGAGACTACCCATGTCAGCCTACCTAAACCATGTACAGAATCTCCGCTTCAAGGGGTTACAGACAGACGACCGGGAATTGGAAACTCGGGAATCCGTTTGGAGGCACAGTTGTATTAGATTGAGTTTTCTCATCTATGAAATAAAATAAAAATAAAATCTTGGAATTTGCACTTTGCAGGTTTGAGAGGTTTACAAGATCCTTTTCATCGTGATTGTAAACAAGTGGGGTGCGGCGTCATTTCGAGGCGTACATACAGGCAGATATTCTGTCTTTGAATCTGGAGTTGAGTGGAGGCGGCTTTTGCTGCATGTATGTAGAGGAGCGTATGTTTGTGCGTGTACGTCTGTATATGTGTGTGTGAAACATTTTGATTCAACTGCGACTACTGCGAATTACTATTACAGAGGAATGACTCTGTGTGTGATTTTTTTTGTGGCTGGACAAGCTTTTCCCATTTCCAGAGTGGAGTGGAGAAATGGTAGTTTTCAGCCCTGACCTGATTTCCTCCCTTTTAGTCCGTCTGTTTCTGGATGGATGAGAAAGGTCCCTAGAGTGAAATTTCAGGACCTTCTGACTTCAGGCGCTACTGATGCCTTAGCTTTGCTCTCAGCAGATCTTGACATTATTCGTTTAAGTGTGTCCACTAGATGAGGGAGGGAGGAGTCAAATATTGAAGTTTGAATAACCTTTGGTATTTATCAACACGTCAGGATTTCGTATGGGAGGAGCTAAACCTGTCTGTTGGAGTTTCCCATCGTAAGACTGCCACCGAGCGAGTGCTATTTATTGTTAATTGTTGCAAAACTGTTCCTTTTTTCCTAACAAGGGGACATTCTGAGGTGTCCGCGGCGCACAGCACCGACATCCTATGCAGCGCAGAGCTTATCTCTTAAGATTACCTCTTGCAAAGCAAAAGGTGCGGAAACTCAAGTTGGACCTAACCAGCAGGTCACAAAGTTTTGGGGTGAAAATGCGCAAAGGGGGGAATACGGGCAAACTGAAAAATCCAATGTTAAATCCCATAAAGATTTTCCAGTTTTGGATTTCGAGTGATTATTGAAAACACGCTCAAAAACGGCTCTCCTGCTGTTGTATTTTGAGAGTTTGATGCTTTGAGAGTTTACAAAACCAATATTTTTCATTTTCTGAAAATTTCACCGCCTTGAGGTGAAAAAAATTTCGAAACCAATTTTCGTCCCATGACTCGCCGTGAGTATAGAGGTGTCGGCGCTGTGCGCCGCGGACACATGAAAACGTCCCCTTGTAAATCTTAAATACACGCCACTTCAACATTTCCTCGCCTTCGAAAGTGCCATCAGAGGCGTCGTTAGGTTGAGGTAACTAATATACGAGGTACAGCACGTATTTTCTGCCACTGGCGGAACAATATGTGATTGCCCTGATATACAGGAAAACATAGTCGGAGGATCACTGCGTCATCTTTTGGATAGCGTGAAAGCTAGTGAAAATTTCAAAGTGCCCCAGAAGCGACAGTGTAGAGCGATTGCGGAGCGTTGTCACAACAACTACGAGCCATTCAGTCACTCAGACTCCTGGAGTAGATTACAACGAGACAGATCACTTCTGACCCTTAATTACCGAACACTAAGTATACCATACATTTGTACAACACGCGATCGCTTATACTTCCTATAACGAATAAGTTAATCAAGCTCAGTCAGCTCCAGCCCAAACTGATGACCTAAAAAATGAGACCTTAAATCAGTATAGGACAACGTATGTTCCTCATATTTTCCCACCCAAATCCTCCACAACAATCAACCCAATTCCCTCTTTCCTCCCACAACTCTCAATCGTTTCTCAAATTAAATAAATTGTATGATCAGTTGATCAGCCTTCCAAATTCAAGGCAAGGATAAACCAAAGTCATGTAGTATAACGAGGGCCTTTTGCTATAAAGCGCTGCTACCGTTTTATACTTGGCAACAATTAGACAAAGGTCGACTGTCCACCTCACACCAAGTATGGACTTCCGCAGTGTGAATTTCGCCAACTTCGACATGGAAAAATTGCTGTGGAGAAGTGAGAGGGAATAAGAGAGGTTGTAACTGTAACCACGTACAGTAGCCCCTCCGGCCTAATCAAATCACTGTGAGTCACTTTGGCATGGAAAAGTTTTATGGGCGGCAGTACAGTAGAGCAGGATTCTAATGACAGAATGCGGATAAGGGGTGTCAGTGGAATAGTCTAATAATATTGTATGAGGAGTGGTTTAAAACCACTCCTTGTATTATTAGAATATGTCGGAAAAAATCCAGTTTCCCCACCTCCCCCTTCGAAATTTTCAGCGACGAGAGCGCGCACACACACACGCACGACACAGAGATATTTTAAACTGTCTATGTCATACACATGCATACGGGGAAGGAAGTTTTGAACTCTTTTTGAATTTATCAGTTTTTTCCCATGTGTGGGATTTTCGGGGAAAAAATCTACAGTGAATGCTTTTTGTAGAACTGAATGTAAATTAGAATGGTTAATAGTGTGTGTAGTGGGTCATTAGCGGGTGCAGTGAGGATAATAAAGTTCCTGCAGGGAGCACAATTGGATGGGTGCGTCATAAGCTCGCACGTTCCGCACCGTGGACATGGACTCTGTTAGCTTCTTGTGGTGTGGCTCCACATTAGTTAGCGTGCTCCTCCTTAAGCCCTTTCAACACACAGTCGTTCCCGCTGTGATGATGAAGTGGAGCTGGAACAGGTTCCCCCTACACTAATTAATATTGACTTTTATTTTCCCTTGATTTTTCTTGAGTGGAGACGCCGGCCGTTGTGGATGAGAAGCCTGAGCTGAGGCGAGGCTTTAATTAACATGGGAGTCGTTTCTAAAATGGTTTAAATGATTTTCTGGGGCATGGATTGTGCACTTAGAAACTCAACGGCTGGATCCGGATACTGCGGAATTCGTCATTGACTGACCTTGACAGGTCTTGGGTTTGGCAGATTCCTATTGGAGCGGTGGGTTGGTTGTCAATCCGAAAACATAATTGTATAATTTTACAACCATTCGGGACTAATGAGGGACAGCATGGATTATTCCATTAAAAGTTTCCAGGGGCTCCCAAAAATTGCGACATAAGAAATACATCGACTAGGAAACCGGATGAGAGAAAGGGGTCAAGTTCTGCATGAACATCTAGAAGTTGACCTCGCTTGCATTCAACATTTTTCCAGGGGAAAATACATCCCGGTAATGAGAACAAGTTGAATTCCTTATACCAAGGTCACTTGTCAGGTCAGGGAAGGCGGAAAATCCAGTGCCGAATTCCACTCCACCCTGCAAATATGTTCTCAGCTTGCCTGAATCTAGTTTCGCAATATCTAGCCGTCGGAACTACTGAACGAGTGGCTTTTATAAATGTTTGACAACAACTGACCTGATAGTAGGGATAATCAGTGTAAATCCATCTAGCCATTAACGCGTCAACATTAACCGAGTCATAAAAAACTGAGCGTCCTTACAATTTACTTCACATTTTATTTATACACAAGTGTATAAAAATCAGGTTGGATACGCGTGATTTTTTCACCCTCTTGGAATGAGTTGTGATGAATCCAGTTCATATTCGAGATTATTTGAATCTTTTTTTTTCTCCTCAAGTTCAACCGCAAACGCTCGGGTTTCTGACGACGGACAGAAGGAAAAGAAGGCTGGTGGATGTTAAACATGCTCGTGAGAGATTTTCCTCCAGATTGGCCACAGCATCTTGTTGGCTGGGTCAGTGTGAGATGGATTTATTATACTCCTTTCCTCTCACCTGTGAGGATATTCTTAATGGGGATCATTTCGTTTTTAAAGCATATAGCCACTCCTCTGATCATGTTCTATTCTGTATTTGTGGGCCTGTTTGTATTATAAGAAAAAATTTATACATGAGTGTGGATCTCTCTCTGATTTTGTTGCATAATTTTTGTGTGTAAGAGAACTTGAAGATGAGGAGCACACGTCTTGGATTCATGGAGGCAGCGTGTGTGGGTTTGTTTTTTGTTTCGCGATTTTAAGCTTCGCATATGATATCCAGATCCACCGGAACGTTGATATTACAGTGCCGCCCAAGCCCATGGCGGTGTTACAAGGCCGTGAAGTGTTGGACACTGGATGTAGGGTTGTCGTAGTCATAATTTCAATCCGTCAGTATAGCCCGCAGTCATTTTCGGATCCACCTGTCCTGAATTTTCAGATTGGAGATAGTATTAACAATTATTGTAATTTTAAGTGTTGCCAAATTTTTGAAATTTTAAGTGCTAGATTTCTGCTCGGCGAGGCCGTTGAAAAAGCTGTGCTTTAATAGCTGGGCATTAATGTGATGCAAATGGGAAATTTGCATGAAAAAGTTATTCTGGTCGAACGAAACATCATTTTGAAAGCTACTTCAGAAAGTTCTGCAAACAAGTTATCCCCATGTTTCCTAATATTCTGAATTTTTTAAATCAATTTGGAATACCTCAAAGTCGATCAACATTTTGCCCAATGCGACATAGACCCCGTTCACCTAACGCTCAAAGTGGGGGCAATGTTATGAATTTTAGCATCAAGTATGAACATTTACCGTGTAAGTATGCGAAGAAAACAACATAAACTAAATTAGTTGAACGGCATAACAATTGACAGTCTCATGCCTCAACCTTGCGTATTCTAGAACTGAGTAGGGGCTCCTGCTCCTGGCGCCGTCCAGGTCACCAACACGAAAATCGGAAGTTCTTTCAACGCTGCATACAGCTACAGCTCGTAAAAAATTATGAGGGTCATACAAATGTGAATGACGTGCAATTCATGAGTCGTTTAAGACGGCCGTGACGTCGGACTTGTGCCATTAATAAACCCGATGGTGTCTGTATGTCACTCTCGCAATGAAGGGCTTATTGAGAGAAAGTAAAGTGTCACACCGCCGCGCTCCGAATGAATCGAAACGAGCGTCAAACCAGCGGCATGGGTGCTCATTTGCTCATTCATCAATTTGTGTGTTTTCTTGTGGCCGACGCTCGGTGGACTTTGATAGCGGCAACGACGCGGAATTAAACAATGCTCTGACGCCGGAGTTATCGCGGTTTGACTGCTTAATGTTAATTGTACTTTCAAAACCACTTGCCGCACGTAATTCAGAAGAAATTTATGGTTCTCAACAACGAGACTTTTCTCTATAACTCCCCATTTTAAGTGTCTGCGACTAGCAAAATCAAAAACAACTATGATTCATAGCATTGCCGTTATTACTCGCTCAAGTGACACAGTCAAGGACGTGAAACGTGCGACGCGTTGCAGCCACTAGTTCATGGTCATTCCCCGGTCAGAGCAGAACCGAAAGACGACGATACCACGGGAGCGGACTTTTCAAGTAATGGAAACACCTTTACTTTTGTAATTCATGGGCTCCATGAGCATCTGTCGTCAAAGATAATTGTGATATAGAACCCTAAAAAACAAAAATCGATATCGTTCGATTGAATTGGAAGTGACGAAACGCCTGCTGGAAATAACAACGGCTCGTGGACATTGTCAATTCAAATTCCAAATCACAGGGCCATCTCCTATAGTATCACTTATCATGCGGGGCACATCCACATCCACTCTGACAACTTTGGCTTCAACTTGACCCGACATTCTCACACCCACAGAAAGACGCACCCACTGTATCTCACACTTCCTCCACGCATATCTGTCATGACGAATCCATTTGCGTATCAACGACACTCACACCTGAAATCAATTACACTGCCGCCACCGCCGCTGCCTCCCCGTCGCGTCCAAGGAGTTGACAAGTTGACTTGAGAAACCGGAGGGAAGCTGAGAGTGGTCACGACTATCCGTAATTTATTGCACAACAACCAGCCCGTCGTTGGCATTAATGGGCTCACAAGGGTCGTGATGCTCATGATATTCTAATTCTGCGCCCCTTTTATTAATTCAATTCATATTTAAATTCATGGGATTATTCCTTAATAGTTTTCCTCACGGGTCAAAAGTATGAGAAAACTTTTTGATCATAAATCCAAACAATAACAATGCTGGTCAAAGTCCAGCATCATTTCCCCTTCCGCGTGGGTGCGGAGTTTTTGAGATACGCGTCACAAAGTAAGCGCACACTGTTGTGGGAATAATCTTAACATTTGATAGCCAGCCATCTGGAATTCGTAGTACAATTGCTCGATGAAGCAACCAGGATGGAAACAAATGCGCGTAGAAGTCGTGATTGACTGACAACACTCTCGTCGCTCAACGTTGGCATTTTTTTATTTGGATTTTTCAACGGAACATGTATATGCATAATAATAAATGATGTGTCTGAGAATTACAGTCTAATAGCAATAATGCGGCGAAAAAGTTGAAACATTCTGTTCCTCCGTGCAAATTAATTTTTTACAGCAAGGTTATTGCCGTCCGTCCGTATACGAAGACGGAGGGTACAACTAAATACAAAAAAAACTGTGTAGTGAGTACAGAATATTCGAATGATTAAAACTAACAGAAGGTCATCGTTAAAAGGACCAACATCTTGTGGAGCTTATGGGAGATCAGACTCGTCCGTGGAGAGGATCCGTGGTAAAATCCCTTGTTCAAACTGAGTCGTCCTCAAACACTTGTCTTATGTACACAACACTACCTTATTATGACTCTCTTTTGTAGCACTATGGCTATCATCTTATTACTCAACAATCTCGACTCCCCTGCTGTCGTCATCCCGTCATATACCAACAATAATAACAACATTATTATTATTATTATTATTATTGCACTAAATCACCTCCCCCACCACACTCCTCCTCCGTTCCAACTTGTGTGTATGTCCCCACAAGAAAAAGGTAATGGATTCCATATACTTTGCATAGCACCCGCTTCCAAAAAGTAAAAAGACATACCCAGATATATCGCTACACACAGAATTATCATAACAGGGAACGGAAGAGATGCCATGGGTTTGGAAGCACCGAAAATCACGCTCATATAACACTCACTCATCAGGGTCTGGACAGGGAAGGAATCAACAACATCTTCCCACAAAAATCATATTATATGTATATACACAAGAACTTGGAGACCAGAACGGTTACATAAAGGAACGATCCTATTTTCCTCGCTGGAGAGGAGTACATAAGATTTTCGTGTTCAAATAAATATGCACATATACATATATGGTCATCAGTACACAATGTGGATCGTCTATAAAATTCCTTAAAGCGGTTACATACGCGTCCATTATCATCGTCCATGGGGTACAGTTAGTTAATAACCAACAGTAGCAGTAGTAATATTAGTAGTAGTACTAATGGAGAGTGAACCAGTTTCCGCACATCATATCCCCATAGTAAATACAATAATAATAATTATTGATGCAAGGTTGGAAACTTTTTGACTGTATGTATGCATAAGTTATTACATCACCTCACCTTCCCCGTACAAATGATCATAAAATCATCACCACCCTCATCAACATCATCCCCATCATCAACAACAACAACAACAATATATATTATTATATATATATATGTATAATTTATCTTCCAATAGAGCTTGTATTCAAACAGGAGTTGTTCGATGGCTTGGTTAATTGAAGCAGTTTCTTTTCTGTAAATTCGCATTTTTCCTCTACAGTTTAATATTCTTGTAATTCCTTGAGTAATGGCAACGATGGCTGATTCTCCTTCGCGAAAAAAAGAGTTTTTTCGTCAATTTTTATTCCTCTCTACTATTAATCCTTCCTTGGCTCCAATCCTCCCTCCCACCCCCCCCCCCCCCCATCG
>WJFA01000279.1:0-46600 GCA_009870155.1 Pseudobourletiella spinata
ACAGGGCGGTACCATTGGTATATTCGGAAAGTACTCGTCAAGAGTAATCGTTTGGTACCAAAGTTTCTAAAATTTAAGAGTACTCGTGTCACTCAGGTCGAAACCTCTTGAAGTTACTCTAAATCATTGTCCGCGGTTATCTCTGAAATTGCTTGGCGCACCATCCTGTGCCGTACATCAATCAAAAACCAAACAGCAAGAATTCACCTCAAACCACTAAATTTTGATTTGATTTTGACGTGGGGTCAAAAACCGAGGTCAAATTTTAAAGTTAAAGCACTTTCAGTTTCAGTAGCCGTTTGTGCCATGCAATAAACAATAAACCTGACAACAGGATATTGTCACGATCCCATGAATATTCCTATAGCTGTTGACTATGAGTAAAAAATCATAGTAAAGAATAGTTCTGGCGCTTCATTCTGGCTATTCTGACTCCTGCTTGGGAGATGGAGATTACTCCGTCTTGCGAATCGGGTCTGGGTTGACCTGCACCTCAACTCTCTGTGTGAATGTTTTCTCATTACCTGTTCAGGTTGACTGCACGATACCTTTATAACGGACTGGACGAAAAGCAATCTAATCGTGATTATGGACAACCCTACCTCATCCTATGCCTTTCTGTCACTCCTGCATACCAATATCTGACAATATATAGTACCTGCAACAATTTAGATACGTGTTTGTTAGCGGGGTATGCGAATGTGGGTGTTGGGTTGTGTTGTATGAGAGTGGTGTTGGTTAATTTCATTATGGATTAGGCGTGTATAAGAAGTGGGGGTGTGCGGTGTGGTGGTTGGATAATTGTCGCATTTTTTGTTAAGAGGATGTGTTCATAACCAAATACACTAACAGTATCTCAGTTTTTAAAAAAACTATTAAATATGACCACACTACACGTGAACATCCACAAAACACAACCCGAAATTTGACAGAACGACAAAACAGATATCATCACTCCACCCCTACCTCCACACTAATAACGCCAGCCACTAACGCTCCGCCATCATATTTCCAACGTTTCAACACCCCAAATGGCCACTGCTTCACTAACCAGCCTACTACCCCTTACAAACCAGCACTTACACCCCACGCAACTATATACTATGGCCACTACACCATATCCAAAATTTTCATCCACATGGGTTAAGTCACATATGAACGAAAAATTCATATTTTGCTTTTCGGCTTGCTTCTCGCTGAAATGTTGGAATGTGAAATGTGGAGTTTATTAGTCATCAAAGTGCACATTGCTCGCATACAGCAAATGGGGAGTCAATTTTTGCAAAGAATATATGTATACTACCACGAAATATTTTGAAAAGAGGAAGCGGGCTGATGTGGCATACAGAAGCACATATAGACCAGTCCGTCAGGATGGTCCTTTAGTGCAACGTTTTTCAGAACAAAGTGCTTTCATTATATTCAGTAGTTACACGCCTGTTAAGCAGAAATCTAAATTATTTAGCCGGCGTGGGGATTTACACATAGTTGTGCTACATGATATTATATAGAACTGTGAAACCTCTCCGGCTAAATGCATTCAAATATATAAGCAGACAGAATTGGCTTCTTTCAAATCGACCAAGTTAAAAACAATTTAACACTGCGAGGTTCATTCAGTTCAAATGCTCACGTATGAACGAGTTTTACAATTTCCTATGCGTTTCCTCCTAGGAATGATCAACATATTTTGAGGAATGATTGGGAATGATGAGGAATGCCACCGACTTGTGTATTTATAAAGCGCATCCCGCGTACCCTACCGACAATTATTGTAACATTTTGGTGTCATAGTAGCCACCATTGTTAACGCAAACACTTTTTGATGACAGGTGGCGCCTTATAACTTTATTGATGTAGAATATAATGTAGAAAGTGGAAACAGTGGCTTGTGAAGCAATTGCTTTAAAGTTTTGACCATACTAATTAACTGCCATAAAATTCAGAATGCTGGAGTAATTCCAAAAATGATGCCATTCATCAGAAAAGGGCGTGAGGTTAGCATTGTGTAACTGTATTGAGTTGACATACTGAAATCTTTTAATAAAAATAATTGGGAGTGCACAAATTCTCAACCTATGTACGGTATAAATAAAGATTATTTATTTTCATTGCATAAATACAAACGGGATTTTTTCACCTTAAATGAAACAGTTCCGCTTTTGCGATCACTTTTTCAATGACCTCGTCAACATCATCATCGTCAATCTAACCACTACCAATCAAACCCACTCTAATAGCTAGATTTGCTAATTACAGTCCTCTCTAACAAGGAATCACGGCTTTTTGGCTTAGCGAAAAAAGGAATGCTTCGACTGAAACTACCCTTCTGGAAGCTCACTCAGATTCCAGCCCAAACCCGTCGTTGATACATAGTACGATTCGTGAAACCAATTGGCTGAGAGCCACCCCGTTAAAACTCATACAATCATTTTCATCATAATCACCAGCATTTCCTTCGACCATATCTTATTAACAAAAGGAAACTTCTGCGAAGCTGTACAGTATATTGATGCTTAACGGCAAAATCCACACCGTTAAAGAGTTCAAAAGCTTGTTATTTACCCCCTCTCCAAGTTGGGCCAATTCAGTGTGCCACGGAGTAGTATAATGTTGCTTTGCTAAAAAAATTCTACTCTATAATTTTTAAAATTCAGTTTCGTTGAACACAGCATACAAAGTACAAGATAACTCTCTAACCTAATCATTATTTTTCACTTTATTTACTTCAGATTGCCCAAAAACAAACTTTCACGCTCGTCATATTTTGAATCACCCCCAAACAGAGGAGATGTTACATAGCTGCCTGGAAAACTTTCCATCACACAACTGTAATTTAACAGTTGATAAAAGGACAATAATGGCGGGAGCTGCTAATGGATTGGACATCAACGTTATTTGCGCCTATATTAATATGACGTAAGAGCAAAGTATGCCTATGTCAGTGAGAGCCTCTATCTCAGAGATTTCCTCTCTACTGGAACATTGTTTGCACATTCTTAACTTTATCACCACGAACGGCAAGTCTTGGAAGCTTTGCAGGTCTCACACGTTATTGTGATCAGTACCAATACCATCCATTTATGCCACAACTTTCAAGAGATACCAACAGTGCACACCTTCTCAAGATACTTTCTGTGTGGTACTCCCGAGGAGATTCTTCTGGCCCACTTCAAAATTGCAGCGTATGTCATTCCAGAATACATCCTGAAGTAATCACCGTCAATGTACTCTATACTTTCTTGATATACTCTGACAACCTACAGGAGTACCAGCTTAGTGCCCAAGAACAAGGACTTTTTCAAATTTATTCCATATTCTTGGCTCACTTACTATAATAATAATTATTATATTAAACAACAGAGGCAGAAAAATCTTGAGAGGGGATTACTCTTAGGCTTATAATAATCACCATTTTTACAACGCTTGGCAGACTTACAAAATGACTTTGGACGGAAACGGATACGGGATACATGAATCTATGATAATAACAGTAGTAACTACTATTTTTATATAAGACAGTCCTTTATACAGGTCTCTCTCTTTCTCAGTTTCACTTTACGTGTCACAAATTATCGGAGGCAGGAAGGTTTCCGCGGACCCACTTAGCAATTCCACCCCAGCTCCTTTACGTGTTTCATTATGTAATATGTATTGGTTCTGCGTATACGGCATATCTCCGTATAATATTATGCTTGTAAAAGTAACTGCATGGCTACCTGCGGTCGCCGTATACGTATGAATTTTTTGGATGTACAGCGGTTACGAGAAATAACAATACTTCTTTGTTTTGTTGCTTTCTCAAATTATGTGAGCAAGTTTCAAACAAAAACTTCATCTACTCCATCATTAATTGGTTCAATAATTAAATTCTCCTGAATTCCTACTGTCTTGTAGTTGCTTGTGTCGGTAGATTCTGCGTGGTCGAGGCTGGTTTTGAGGCTACTATCCTTTCGGTTACCTACATGAGCACTAGTACTGTTCGTAGTGGTGGTGGTATTATCTTCGGCAGAGTCGTTCCGGTGCCTACTTTGAGTCTGGTCCTCCACCTCAGACCTCGCGTCCCGAGTCCTGCTAATAACTTCAGCTACAGGACTCTGATGTCCTGACGAGTCGCTCTCGTCTAAGCTTGTCAGCGAAGAAACTTCAGTCTCCGGTGAGCTGGAGTTACGGAATCCCCGGTTAGCCTCCTTCACCAGTAGTGGGGACTTATTGACCTTGGGTAGGGGTCGTGGGGACTCTTTGGGGAAAGTTGAAACGGCTTGTAAAGTAGCATCACCAAACCGGGTTTCCTTCTCCTCCTGTGGGGGAACGGGGTTCGGTGCGGGAGGGGTGGGTGGACACGCTCCGCTATCGACCCCATTTGCACTAATGTGAAGGGTGGGCACGAGTCCTTCCTCCACCTTGGAGTGAGCCACCTCGGCAATGGTCATGTAGTGATCCTCCCCAAGGGCGTTTTCCAGTTCCTCCAATGCAGGAATGTGGTCAAGCGTATCAAGTTTTTCGGCGGATTGTTTGGATTCGCTCTCCGTAGCTGCTGCTGAGCCCTCCGAGTTCACCGCCGTGGGGAAGACCCCATCTATTGGGGGAGGTGGGGTTGGTTTCCGTCCAAAGATGGACGTTGTGGTTGGGTAGTTAGAACTTTTGGAGGAGCGACTGGCCAGGCTCGTGGAGTATGGACTCCCGTCGTTTTCCTCAATAGGGGATAGCATATGCTGAGAATCTGCGGCGTCGAAGCCAGAAGATGGGGACCTGGATCGACTGTTGAGAATATTAGCGGCATCCGCCGTCGTGTTTCTCGTATTCCTAGCAGTCGTACTCGCCGACGTCGAGCCGGGTGAGTTGAGGTTGTTTATGACGGTCGTATTGTTATTATTGTGGTAGGGTGGTGACGGGACGGGTACAGAGATTGGTGAAACATTCTCAATACGACTGGGTGAACCAATTCGGGGAACGACTTTTTCCAGCGGCGAAGGTGCTGTGAGGTGCATCTGACTCTCCTTTGATACGTCGGGAGTGGGAACGCGCGGACGAAGCTGGGGATGGATAGCATGAGGGGAGAGAGTGTTGTTGCTCCCTGGCTGTCCATCCAGTGCACGAGAGGGGCACATGCCCGGTAGAACTTTGGGTGAGAACCGATTTCCTGGCTCCTTACTCGAGCGCCGATTGAGGAGGCGGTCATAAAAGGAGCGGACAGGCGGTGCTGCGGCTCCTCCTGTGTACATATTCGGCAAATGCCCGTTCCTCTTGTCCTGCGACTTCGTCCGGATGAAGAGGCTGGATGAACTAGAGGTGGAGCGGAAGCTCTCCACTCGGGACAGCTGCCGCTGTAGCCATGTCTTTCGCGTGTCAGCCAACGGTGAGTCCGTCACACTCGCCTATTAAGGAATCCAAAATATTTAAGGAATTCCGTTCCCCTTACACCTACATAAATGACCGTGGTCTGTGTTCAACTTACGTAGTCGGCGTAGACCTCGTCCTGGACGACGCTATTTTGTCGTTTGACGGAGGCCAGGTTTGCATAGACCGAGTCACTCGGCTTAATTTTCATGGAGGCCGTCGAGCCTTTCGGCTCTGTCCTCCTAAATTGCTCCGAGGCAATATTGTAAGGTAGGTCCGTGGGGACAACATCTTCCCAGTATTGATCCTTGAGCAGCTCGGGATGCTCCTCGTGCATCTCATCCACGACCATGTACGACACCTAAAAGAGAGACAAATAGGCCACCTATGTGAAGGCATATGGGTATAGGAATGGACTGTAACGAAAAATTCTCCACTAGTACCTGAATATGGCGGTCGATGAGCCAGTTCAACTCGAAGTCATCGTCGTCTTCACCGAACGGATTTATCAACGTCTCGGCTACCTTGAGCCACCCGATGTAGAAAATGAACTGCAAATCAAACAAGGGGTATTAGAACTTTTCAGAGAGATTACCGTATGGGTAATTGTTTTAAATACTACAGCCCATCCATCCCTGCACGGCTGAGCAGGAAAACAGAGTGATTGATTCACAACAACAGCTTAATTTTTTGTAAGGAAACGGTGACGCCGTTTTAATCCTCCAATTAAATTATTTATCCCCAATTTATTAAGTTAGACCAAAGCGGTGACCTCGGTGGTAAATGTAAACTACAAACAGGTAATTAGGCAGTGTATACTTTTACATGCATACGTGTATTGATAGGTATGCCTTACCTGCAGAGAGAGAAATACGGGAAAATACAGATCCAACTCGTAATTGGGGTAAATCTTGGACCGCCAAGGCTGCGGCGGATTAACCCATTGGCGGCCGACTAAAGCGGCAATGAAGTATGTGTACACAGCCAAGGTAACCACCTGTAGCGGGGACACGATAATGAGAGAATCATGTAGTGTGCATTTAGTACATACCCTCATTTTAGTAACCACAATGTGGTCCTTTGCCTTCATCACGCGGCTTACCTGGGTATACACAAGGGGAACGCTGACGGTGTCGTAGATTGTGACTCGGCCCAATCTTCGGCGAAAGTCCGACAACTCCGTCACAATGGTTTGAACCATTTGATCCGACTGGATCCGCCCCTCAAGCCTTGCCCTATTGACGAGATTTGACGCCCAGACAATGGGCATCCAGAACTTTGATACGTTGCTTTTCATGTCCAGTTTGTCAAAAATCTTCTTTTCGCTCTCCATCATCAAACCTGGAACCCTCAGAGTAAACAAATTCATGGTCGTATACATGTTGTAATTACGGGAGTTTTTATCTTATCAACCCCGATGAGATGGGAAATTCGAGCCTCGCATTATTCCTTCATTTCTTTTCATACTGAAACGGTACATATGTAAGTAGCAGTAGCAGCAGTGCTAGTAAGCGGCAATTGTAATAGTAACCGTAAGCTGATCGACTTACCTGCATCTACGAGATGTTGGAGAGTGGGAAAGCGTTTTTTCACTCGGAAACTGATTCTCTGAAGCGTGATGATGTAGGATAGGTTGGCGTAGCGCATAATAGTTCGCCGAAGAATTCTCCCTCGTTCGTCCTAGTAAACCACAAAAGGACAAGTTAAGTTAGTCAAACTTGTTCACGGAAAAGTGTTTCTGCGAGCGCGCGTGTGAGCGCATGCGTGGTACTTGTTTGTGTATATGTGTATATATATTTTAGTTGGTTGAGGGGAAAAACAACGGACGTGACGGGGGAGTGGCGGAATAATGTGGCTGTTGAGTTTAACCATATTACCGTCGCCAATTCAAATCTATCCGCTCCTCCGCAAACTATGTATTCCCCCATCACCACCATCCATTGAACATCCATGCATACGGATCATTATCATTATTATTATTACGATCATTTCTCCTCACCGTGCCCAATTGCGCGGAGTAATCATAATGACTATTCTGAGAAAAAAGGAGAGAGACCGCGAAAAATCAATGTGTAACCACCAAACGATCCGTTGTGGTGCTCGTGATAATAATGTCCTATTTTGACACTCTCGTACGGAAAACAAACTGCGTCAGTGTCTGCATCCAAATTCTTTGAGCAAAATGAGGAAGTTGAAATCCCTTCCCACCTTTCTCTCTCTCTCTCTCTCACTCTCTGGCTCGCTCATGCTTCAGACAAAAGCGTATAGAATGATCATTACAAGTTACTAGTTAATGTTCTGTCGCCTCCCATGATGCAACATTATAAGGATGCTAAAGGAACGCCAGGTGGCGGTGGGCAAACAAACGCATACACAAGACCGTTTTGTCAACTGCGGAAGTTAACTCTTAAGAATCCTTAAAAATCATGGCCGCTCTCGAGCTTTGGTCGAACATGAGGTGACATAGGAATGAGATGGTCTTCCAAATCCTTTAATGCTATTAGAGTCATCGCAGGGGATTAGCCAGTGGAATATCAAGGTTTCCTGTTTCCTTGTCATAGTCACTTGGAGGATGAGAGATCTAAAGTTTTACGGTTACTCCGTCACCATTGCGCTTGCACTTTTGTAGAACATCGTCGTACTGTAAGCATAAAAGATCTCTTGTACGGTCCGCTTGCAAGTCACGTCAGCAGCCAGATGATGGGTAAGAGTGAAAATTACGGGCTGTATTGTTCATGTTATTCTTGTCCGCAGAGTTAAGGGAGATGGCGCAAAAGATAATGTAGGAAGATTTCACATTCCCGCAGTGCATCGGAATGCATTCCTCCTAGTATGGCAAGTCTGTCTGATGTGCAACATGCATTCACTCCCAAGTTGCTCTTTTTGCCTCTGTCGTCGTCAAATAAACGATGATAATGATGCATTACTGTACACACACTACGAACCGTAGAATCAGAACATGAGGGTGTGGAATGTGCAAGCCTTCGAGTGCTTCGTTATAACAGCTGCTTACTGTACTACCATGCGCTTGCAGTAGCAACAGTAAAATTACCCACAACGGTTGGTTGGATCTTGTGCACATGTACATGACAGAGTCGAAAACACGAGCCCCTCTCCCCATGCTAAAATAATGCAGACAAAAGGCCTAACGGTTCTCTCCGCCAATTTTTGGATCATGTACACTCTTGGCATTGAACTTTTCCTTTCTATTTTCTCTATCGCTATCTCGTAGACAGTGCCGCAGGTTACAGCAAAACAATAATAATAAAATAAAATAGTGTTATGCAGATGTGTATTATGGGAAGGACGCAACATTTAAGCCCATAAGCTCTTTCCTTTTTTATTTCATCTGGAAGGACAGCAAAAATTAACCGGTTCAGTTCCATTGTGATCATCCCCGCACTCTCGGAAACGGATTCCCGGCGATTGCTTGTCTGCGAGCCCACGGCTGTAAGTTTGAATGAGCTATAATCCATTGTGATATAGTCTGTCAAGTGCAGTTGTGTTCCCTACAGTACTCACGCACGTATTTCGGCTGGCATTCGGGCACATAGAATACCAGCACCAATGTGCATAAGATCTGAACATGGATCTAAGCCCTTGAGCCGCGACTTAATTTAAGTGGATTTTTACCCTGTTACGGCACGGCCATCAGCAGAGATCAGTATTAATGTTTGAGGAGTTTCGGCACACGAGGAGAAAATATCCGGGTGCCTTTGCCGGGTGCCAAAGAAGGATGCATATATATTGGAGTTGCTCACGGTAGTATGCATACCGTAGTTCCATACCGCAAACCGAGGCCTTAAGCCTATTGCGTAAAACCAAAGACGGATACATGTGAATAAGTTTATAAACAACTCGCAAGAGCTTCAACTGGAAAGGAATTAGCGGGTGATAATCGTTAAAAAGAAATAAAACTTGTCATTGGGAGTGAGGAATATAGTTATTGGTTGGCGAGTTTAGGGATGGGAATTAATGGCTAAATGATTTGCAAAGCCACAATCATCATTGCAAGTGCGGAAAAATTTCCCTTGGTAATCAGTTTCCCCCATGGATGACAGCCACGGAACAAGGTGATAGAGGCTCATGATGATGACGATGAAGAAGATGATGATGTGGCCCGTTAATAACCAGGAAAATCCAGCACGATTTCATTGTGCTTCTCGCTCACAATTTGAATTGGAATCGTGATATGTCTGCATTCAGCCGGCACATTGCACTACTCCTGTATTGTGATGGCACATCTGCGACGTCAAAATTTAAAAAAAGGCCTATGGAACCAGCAAAATCTTTATCCTCATCATCATCGCATTCCTATGTTCCACACTAGATTGTGCATCCACGTTTTTCCCCACCCCAAAATCCCAGAGTTTGCATCCCTTTAGCATGAAGTCATCCCCCAACATGATCGTACAACTGAGTATTGTGATCACAGCGATCATAATAATATCTTCTCCCATATACTCTTTTCCACATACTCAAGTGTACAAAAACTCTCCAAGTCTCTCATCAGTCGCACTTGAGTCCATGACACAGCAGTAAAGTGTTACGGAAATTTGACGGGAGTTACACGAGAGGATACTTCGCATCTGCGACTCATTCGGAAAAAAACGTGCTGTGATGATCACATATGACACCAGATCATTCCCAGTGAGTAAACCACCAACAATAAAATTTATACTGATTACAATTATTATTTTAACTCTGTCTCATTCCCAGTTCCGTTTATGAGGCATGGAGGAGGATAAAGGGTTTTGGGAAACGTTGAAGGTTTTCAGGTGCTGTCAGACACTATGATTACGACACATACACGCTAAATGTATGCACGCACTCGGATACAGTACTAAACCCGTGTATAACCCAAGCTATCATTTGTCAAGCGTGTAATTAGTTCTATATATGCATATATATGCATGAATATCTATATAATAAAAACTCCATAGACTCTCCATTGTTTGGAGTACTCAAGGACCGCTTGACGCACCAACACGTGCTGTAAATCAATCAAGCAGTGAACTGGAGACGGACATAGGCCAATTTTATTTTAATCAAACTTTGTCCTCGGGTCAAAAACTGAGGTCAAATCTGCTGCGCAGTCAATGTATACATAAGTGGGAGTACGAGATTTGTCATGCAATTCTGCACCAAAGTGTCACTTTCGAAGACTGTGTTCGACCCGAGGTCAAAAGCCCAGGTTGAAAGGCAGATTTTGGCCAAGCTCCGAGTCGCGGTTCATAGACTAAAACTAACAACTTCTTCAGATGTTCCGCTTAATTGTGCAAATTTCGATGTCTTTGACTTTGACCTAGGTTCATAGATCCAAGCCAAATGGTCAGTATAATTAAATTCCTGGTAGACTGTTCGTTCTATGAAGTAAGCACTAGAACCACTTGTAGCACCAGTATTTACCACGGTAGCCAAAAGAGAGAGAGAGTGGAAGTTTGTGATAAACGCATTTAAGTTTGGACTAAATCTTTTACTCGAGTCACAGCATTCAAATCTCTACCGATTTTGCGTCACACATCAATCAATTGCACGACGAGGATGGAATCCTTATCTTAACTAAGAGTAAAAATTTTTACGTCACTCTGCCATTACACATGAATCGCGAATGTCGAACAAAAAGCAATTTCTCAACGAGATATGTCTTATTAGGTTCCAGGCTGCTAATTTTAAGTAATTTACGTGTGTCTTAGCAATACACATAGATGTCAAATTTTAATAAAAGCGTTGAAATTTTTAAAATGATGATTGGTCGGACACGCCAAAATTGGAGACAGAAGAATATTCCACGTTGAGATCTACTTCAATAAGGAAATTTCTGTAAGTCTGTTTGATTCAGGGTCAAATACTCAAGTCAGAGCTAAAATTATTGTCGCCATCCTCGGACAAATGCTTATTGCAAACAGAAATTAATACCACCAGTAGAAATTTCCATTAATTCAGTAGTAGATTCACAAATTTCAGAAACGTCGAATTTGGGTTCAACCGTCCCTGACGTCAAGATTTTTTTCTTATTTAAAACACGAAAAAGATTGAACGGAAGCTTAAATGAGTTGCTCGTAGACGTGCTCCCCTTAACTTGCTCAGTGTTTTCATATCAAAATACATTTTGAGTACATCATAGAATTTGATTGAAATTCACTTGTATTTCCATGATGCAAAAATCAAATAAATTAAGATATCCTCTTCTACTAATAAGGGGATTCTTTTGCATGTCACCAGCGCACGAATCTATGATCATACGCGGCCGGGACGTCCTCCAGAGATTAACAGTGTCCCATTCCTAGGTGCGGAAATTCAGATTTGGCTGAGCTAGAAGCTCTCATAGTTTTCGTCACCTGGGCACCCAAGAGGGGGGTACGTCTTCATTACAAAATCCCATGAAAATCCTTATGAAATTTAACATGTAATTTTTAAGTGAAGATGTACCATTTGGTACCCAGGGATGAAAACTTTCTGTATTTCAACCAAATCAGAATTTCCGCACCTAGGAATTGGTCATTGTTAACCTCTCGACCACACATAATTATTGATTTGTGAGCTGGTGACATGTAAAAAGGTTCACTTATAAGTTCATCGGTCTATCAAATTAATAGATTTAGTCACTTCGTAGGCAGTGCTGAGGGAGGGGACAAGTCGATCGCCGTACATAGGACGGTTACCCACTTGTATGCATACATATATACATGGTGGGTAAAACATGAGAGATCATGGTAGAGGCCATTAAAAACAAATGGGAAGATACATGTACTGATCTCCCACACGACAACCGTCTCAATTTTCCTCACTATCATCACGACCAACGAAGATGACGATGGAGGAGCAAGCAAAATGGCAGGTGGCTGTGCGAAATGTGATGATTTGGCTCAGGACAAAAAAAGTCTTCTCTACACTCTCATCATCATCCGGTCCGCGCACGACTCAGCACCCATAAAACATGAGGGACATGATATATAGAGTGACTTTTAAAAAGGAAGCCGAGGGAAAAATTCGACCCAAGTATCATCCGTGCAGGTGCCGAAAATGCTCCCTCTGAGACTTTAGAAACACTGGATGCGAGGACTTTTAAGAGCATCTCATGATCTCATGAGGAGGATCATAATGGTGTGTTTTATTAATACTGTAGCACAGCTTCACTGAATGTACTATGAGTTGGAGAAAAATTGTGATTTTATGCGGTCGACGTGACTGCTGTAGGGTTCGATTCATTCGTGAACTCTACGCCAATACCCGGAATCGGTTCCAACGACGTACCATAGCTCATGGAGTTGAATGATAACTTCCGAGTAACTGACGGAAATTGTGATAACAAGTATTCTGAGACAAAGCGGAGCAATGGCGGTAATAACGGGGATAAGACCTACCTGCCCATTTAATGAAGCACTAATGTAGAGAGCAAGTGAGTCCGGCAGGGGTAAAATCCAGTACTGGTCCCACCATCTTTTCACGATCAGGCTGACATAAAAACCCAAAACGAACGACATGGGAATGCTTTCAATTTGCTTACTGCAGTAAACCTTCACTTTTTCAAAGGCTCTGTAAAGGGGAGATAAAGAGAGACAAAAAAATCAAATCATGGTCGTGAGTACTAGTCCCATATCATCATCAACATCATCAATAACTACTACCATCCTCATCATCATCATCACTTCTCTTGTACATGTATCATCATTCGTTTTAATAATTCTCATATAAATACGTAAAAGTGAGGGAAAATATGTAAAAGCTTCAAAAAAAATACAAGGAGTATCTTTTAACCTCGTTAGAATCTCATCGTGCACAAGTTTCCAATGCTCATACTATTATTATTATCGCAAAGCTGTTGTTCTTACCCTCTTTCCCTCTGTTCAAATTACAAGTGGGGACAAGGAAAAGATAGAGATAGGATAAAAAGAAGAGAAAAAATGGTACATGTAATTTATTAATTTTCCACCGAAACTGCCACAGAAAATTTCTCTTACTCTCCTTCTCTCCCACTCATTAGCGCGTAACACAGTTACATAAGCATACAGTCGAGGTTACCCGCGTGCAGAGTATGTCAGAATTTAATTAACGATGCTCCTGGAAGTATTTGGGCCACGACACAATGTCGAACATTATACAGATTTCCCACAACAGCGTAGGATTTTCCTCCCACATCTCGTCACCTACAATCAAGCTGTGTAATTTTCCAGCTCCCATGACTAATTTCATTACTATGCCCTCCCGCCATTTTAGTCAGCATCAGTTTCCACTACGTCCGCTGAACTTTATAAATATAGCTCTGTTGATGCAGCAGTTCAACTGCGTAGCTATGCATTCTTAAATGGAGAATTCGATCATGCCTTCATTCAAACTGGCGCTTTGTGTTCTGAATATTTCAGCCGGTTTTGAACTTTTGGCATGGGTTTTAGCATTACTCAGAACTATGTGACCCAATGGGAGTCTCACTTTGGAACCTACGACACGTGGTTCGGAATAATACGATACACGCACGCTGGGGTTGGGGGGCATGTCCACTGAAAACACGCGCCCGTCCTCCCTATACTTTTTTATATTATACTCGTGCGTTGGTCGCAAATCTAAAGTCAGTAAATTCAGTGAACCATACTTACAGCCCTGAACTCGTTTGACATAGCTACTACCCCTAGTCACAGAATAACCTGACATTTCTATGGACTGCAAACAACTGTTCGATAGCTCTAACTGTATTGAATAAAACAGTTAAGAATCTCAAGTTTAGATAAGCAAGCACAATCGCCCTGAGCCAACTGACTGAGGAATTAATTGAAAACCTTATGGACCTTGTCTGACTCAGTCTACATTGGAAACCAAATTTGTCTGCAGCAAGTTCACACCTTCTCCAAGTGCACAGTTGATGAGGGTGATAACGACGAGGAGGTTTGTGTGTTATGTGTGAACGCACTTCTGCACTATGCTAATTGAGTTTCATCCATCAAAGTGGACGGGATACAGTGTGAGCAACCTGCAGATAAATGTCAAGAGTGCAGCATGCCGTTGACGAGTTGCAGCAATGCTAAGTACGAGTCTGATGAATCAGTCAATGGGTAAAAAAAGGCTATCATGAAATGGTTCACGGATAAATAGTCTGTCAATCAACCGTAAGTTTGGACTGACAGGTAAATAATAATGAACTCATAATTGCAGATCTAATTACGCGTTTCCAGTGAATTCGGAAATGAAAGTCGCAAGAATGGCAGAGACGACAGATAATTGAAAATCTTACCGCTTTTGACTCTCTTCCATTCCAAGCCTGTAGTAGGCATTGATGAGGAAGTATAGTAACAGGTAGGCGATGAGCTCTCTCCATATCAATTTGTACACGCTTCCTTTCCACCTGCAAGACATTTACATTTCATTATTATTAAATATATGTCCGCATGATTTCCGCATACCTATAGTGTGATTGATCAGAATTCGTTTTAGATCCACTTCGGTACTGTGCATGACTACGTTGGTGGCCATAGTTAGTACTCTAGAACCTTCCATCGCTTGTATGTATGTATTTGCCATGGATGACAAAGTGGGAACTCTCATTATAGCAATCGCAAGAATTTATTACGCAACTGGAGCAAAGTAAGTGTTTGAGAAAAAATGAAGGAAAAATAATTGGATGACCGACGTATAATCTTCGCCTGATCAATCCCATCGCATTCATCAGTGCAATACGCAATCAGTGTACCACTGTACCGAAGGGTTACTCCGCCATTCACGAGGATGAGGGAAGGTGATTCCTGTCGGCTTTAAAATTTCATGTAGCAATATATATATAGTACTCCCAGGACGCGATTTTACTTTCTAGAGCTTTGCTGCTCGCCGGCTGCGATGGTGGTGCTAATGTGATCCCATATGTGAGAGTCCGTCCGAACAGGTTGTACAATAACATCATATAAATATTTCAGGTGAGTTAACAAACGGGATGACGCCATGACGCATAATTTTTATGGGCAAAGATGGTCGAATGAAATGAATAGCCACCTGTATCGCTAGGCCGATTTTTTTCCAGTGTTGACAGTCAAAGAAGCGAAATGACAAGGGCTAATCCTCCCTTATACCCTACACCGTGTACGTGTACAAGGATGGCATTGGATAGGGTGGAATCACGCGAATCTTTATATTATATCGTATGCACTAGTGCTAAGGGCTAGCTCAGTGTCAGAGGATATATGGGATTTCCGTGACAGCCTATACGTCCCTCATCCCTCATACACGTACTGAGGACGGAAGTACGGATAGATCATGAACCATTAAGCTCACCACTACAATTCGTTGTAGAACGACCCGTTACTCCTCGTCATTGTGAAGTCACAATTTCCGTTTAAATTCCCATTATAACATTCACGAGTGATGAGAAATGTCGTGGTGATGCCACCCCCACTCTTTTAAGTCCATAATTGTAAGGATAGGTTCGGATTTACCCTTTGCTTTATTATCTGGCTGAGGTCGTGAAGCTTTATTCTGCATACACGTCTGCGTACGTTTGTGTGTGTTAGTGGGCATAGTGCTTAGCGAGCTTCAGGAAATTATGGTCACTAAACTGCTGGTGTAATGATTTGCCAAAGCAGAGCAAAAAGACGCACAACTTTCATTTTGGAGCCCAAGGGAAATCTTGTTGGAAAAGGTCCGGACGATTGTGTTATGTGATTACGAGCATAATGATACGAGTGTAGATCAGTTCTGCACACCGTGCCTTTACCACTGCACCGAGTAGAGATTGGCCGTGATCACTACACTACTTCTACGTTGAATAATTATTAATGAAATGATTTTGAGATGTTCACGTGGAATTTCTCCGATTGCCCAAATGTCAATTGGAAAATGTGTGCAGAACCTTACCATCCCCAATGGTAATTAGGGTGACCTGGGGCCTCTCAAGGAAGAAGGAATTTAGGCATGTCGAAAGATACAGATTTCTAGCGCAAAGCTAGACGCCACTGAGACGCCCCATTATAATGACTGCACAACTGCCACAGTTGCCCCCATAGATGAAAGGTCGGTGGGAGCAGGTAAACTGATGATCACAGATTACAACATTGCTACGACCCTTAGGCCACAATGGTCCTTAATTATAAATTATAAAATTAGTTAGGCGCCATCACCCTCTGCTTCCCAACAGAGGATGAGGAAACTTAATACTGCTTAAGCATCACCACCGCGGTGGTGGTCGTAGTAAACGCCACCATTACTGGCTAACTTCCAATAGCATGCGAGCATTGATTCTCACGTGAGCTGAGCTCATCCACGTGAGCATGTAGGAATGAGTATCCTGACAAGTTTCTAAAAGATTGCTGTTCAGTGAGAAGAAGAAGAGTAACATCGGTCTTCAAAATATAAGGTACATGCAAATAAGTAAGCGAGCGGGCTGAAATTTGTTTTGGTAGCCATCACACTACACTATGTGCAAGTAGATACACTGGCGAAGGCTCATTCCGTGGCAGACCGCAATTATCATGCAAACTAATCAAAGGTGGAAAAACTTGAAACGATAAATTCATGCTTGCACGCACTGACGTACCGTTTTCGGCAGCAACACCACCACCAGCAACAGTAGGGGAGGTCTGCACATGAACATCTCACATGGGCTCTTCATTCTTACTACCACAGACAAGCATATTCCTTCAAGCAGTGCAAAACCCTGCCATTTAATGCCACACTCTGACACCATCCTGCTGAGTGGCTGAGTTATTTCTTTACCCCGTGTCCAACCTCTCAAGGGAAGGCATACTTACACGGTTCCCGTCAGGTTCCCTCGCTCCTCAGGAGACATTGTACGGTGCCAGGTGGGACCAGAATACTTCCTCTAAAAGCCTCAAAGATGATAGCAGTGTATTTTGGCTGCTGGTAGGAGCATGGACTGGTTCACTGTTAGACGGTGACGGTAGTTTTAATACATACAGTGCATGTGCATGATCAGGCTGCGCATGGGGTGAACATGAGTACGCATACGCGTATACACACATAGACACATAACCACGTTCATACTAACACACACATGCTGTGACGCTATTGTGAAAACAGAAATGCGGAATGGTGAGTCAGTTTAACTTGTTCAGTAATGAAATGTTGTGTGCACTCGATCGAGAGCCTTGTTCTTGGCCCGCCTCAATGGCGCCTGCCGTGGCGGAAGTCCTTCGGTCAAGCAGTCTCCACTGCCGACAATAAATAATTAATAATAATGTATATAAATCCCATCAGCCAATGGTCTGATTACCAGTCTCTGTGCGCCGAATGTGGTAACCCTTTTTTCAGAAGCACTTAACAGCTCATCAATTTTTTTTCGCCACAGCTCTACTCGACTGTCTACAAGAGTGCCTGCATGAATTATAGATGTGATCACAGGTTAAAGGGAACAAATATGTTCGATGTCCATAAGGGATCCTTAAGGCATTCCTGTTCGGTGGTGGTAAGGTTGTAAGCTGACTAATTGTAGAATGATAATCTTCCTCCACTCGCATCCACAAATCAATATTGACTATTGAAATTTCCCCTCGTGCTAAATTTACACAGCAAATGTCGATGTAGTTAAATTCATAGTAGAAATGTTCATTCGTAGAAATGTGTTTAATTGGGCCTGAAAAAGGTTGGGGTACATTTAACATACTGTTTGCATGCGCTTGTTCTTGTAGCTACCTCTGTGTATGTATGTGACGTGACCAAGATTTTTTACAGTCCAGAATGGTGCTGTTGAATCCGTAATCAGGGCACGTTCCTGCAATGACCGACAGAGTCGATCAAATGTGCATTAATCCACGGACGAAGGGAAAAAGGGGCAAAATCAACTGAGGTTCATAGGTGAGCAGGCATGGATGATAGAGTGTGAGAGAGAAAAAAGGGTTTGGGCTCGTTCGAGCAAATGGGGTCCTCAGTGCTGGCCTTGGACTACTATGGGCTCGCACAAGTGTTAGCTTATGGGCGGCAGCAATTCAGCTTATCCACACGGTTTTTGGGATTTGAGTTCGCCTCATGGAGTTACAACCATTGCCTACAACAATGCCAGGTTTTGTGCTGAAAAAACCTTGGAAATAAACTTTCTCTGATCTACATCACTTCCAATATTGACTTGCAATTTTCCTAAGCTTCATCCACCACTACCAAACCACCAACCGCCGTCGTTCTGTCCAAAAAGATGAATGAGCCCTTTTATGATACTTTTCATGCCCACGACTTATGCATCTTTTATATCCTTCCCATACGATCACTATCTCTCCCGTCATCCCACTCTTTACATGTCACGAGCATATACTTTTAATTTTAATATCCATCTCAAGAGTTGGGGTTGGGAATAAACAAGAAGATTGCCAATTACTTGATTGTGAGAGGCGGGGATTGGCGGTAGAGATCCTTCTCGGCAAATTTATTTACGAGATTTGAGCGTCATGGGAAAGTTTTTTTACCTCCTATTTCTGCTGAGCGGCCAAAAATTTTCCGTGCAAAAATTGCGCTTCGCCACAATGTTCCTGTGGGTTTTCCCCATGGCCCTCCGCCGTTGTGGGTGGAGGGCAAATATTCATTTCGCATTGTAGCTACTGCAATATTATCCTCAAAGTTTTACAGAGTACACCGACATATAGGAGAGTGATTCTAATGAATGATGATAATGATTCTCTTCAAATCCGTCTCTCCCTTTTTCCATCAAGTTTCACAGAAAAACTAATGGTCTCCCCGGTTAAATTTGACAACAAACAGGATGAGGCAAGGAATAATGACAATACATTATCACGGGGTTCTTTCGGCTCTGCTACAGCCGGTCAAGTGAAATAGTCACGATGATGATTGTTGTTGATGTTGTGGTAGTGGTTATGCAACCCAGGCGATTCAAATCATTGGCGTGCACCTTTCCATGACTCTTTGACTTTTAGCTTCACACAGCTCTTTCCAGCTTGTGTGTTCCAAGTTATTTTAGCGCCCCATAAACACAAATGGATCTCGCATCAGCTACAGCTACATAATGTTCACTTCATTTATATAACTTTGCAAGTGGATAGCCTCTCCAGAGATGCCACGAGTGCGTGCACGCAGATGTATTGCCCAAGTAAGGATGATAATACAAAAGTTCTGTTGTTAACTCAAATATACTCTCTAGTTTTATGGCACTACTAAGGCCATTCCAGATGGAAAAGATTTGTTCTCACGCCGATGGTCAAAGTACAGGTAATTTGAATTGAGCTGTATTTCAAGTTTAATGTGGATTTCCGTGGACAGAGCCCCAGCTGTGCTAGACCATAAATCTGCACTGACGTTCATAACGTACACACTCAGTGGGGACTTCTGGGACCTGGATCAGGAAATCTGCAGATCATGCGGGAGATGATGCCACTAGAATGGTATTCGGCGAAACATGATCGGTGACGAAATGAATGAACTTATTGCTGACGTGACAAAACCCCTACGACTAGCATGACATATGATACCTTCTCAAGTTGCCGTCATCTTTATGCACTTTGCATCACATGAGAATTGTTCCATAAACACATCCCTTCTGCTCATTACATAGTTATCACCTGATTTGACAGAATGTCATAACAGTAGAGTGTCAGTCAAAGGGATCACAGGCAGCATCCAAATCGGTCTGCTTAAGCGAACCCTCACCACACATGTACACGCCCCATAATTTAAAAGTCCACCCCGGCCCCGTATGGTAGTCTGTGAGGGTGTGTGGATAAACCGCAATTTGCGGTCTACCACCAACCAAAGTGACTTTGTGAACCCATATTTAATTCTCAAACAAAGGTTTGTTCACTACGGCGCTGGGAAACTATAACCGAGCATCGGGGTTACTTTAGAGTATTTTGTGCAAACCAATACGTGAGACGTGAGATTCCACGGCATCAATGGAACAGGGGACCTTTATTTACGGAACTTGTTAACACATGGATTTACAGATATCTGAAAGAAATCCCAACACTCCAACCTCTTGGGGCAACGGGACTTGCTCACACAATGGAGTGTCATACGGAGTAACTGGACGACCATAAGTGATTGACCCTTGAATGGCATCACCACGAGAAAGTGAACCTATGAGCTACAGAGGAGCCTGGAGGAGAAAATGAGACACTACTAAAAAGAGTTATGCCCAGACGATTTACTGCTCTCAATAAAAACTATACGACCTGTCATCAATCGGAGGTGAGGCAAGGTATGAGGTGCAGAAGAGAGCTAAAGAAAAATCCAATCGGCGCCAAATACGCACGGTACTCAACAATGTGCTGGGACAGAGTCTAATGACCTGACTGACATAGTTCTCTAAACTATCCCCTCTCTCGCCCATGCCTCTCAGCATCACAATCATAATATATTGCACAAATAATAATTATATTATTATTGGTATAATTAATAAAGACGACACGCTTTGACTCCCTTTTAAATGACTCCAAAATCCCGTCGCCGCTCATCGCTCCACGTAACGAAAATGAGAGCAGCACAGCGCATTAAATATCAAGGGTTATTCTCCGCCAGCAGCCCATAAAGAGCCACTCCAAAAATCATACTCAATTGCATCCACACCACACCACTCTGTACCATTGCTGCAATTACCAGCGTTATTATTCAGGAATCAAATGAGCGGATTTTCTATCCCATCATAAACATTTGCTCCCTAACGCCCTGCTGGCTGTAAGCCCATGAGCCAAACGTTGGTTGCACCTATTATTATTATTATTAATTATTACTATTATTGCCACCTCCAATCCTACTCTGTACATCCACACATGCACAAACTGAATCACCGCACAGAAACATACGAATGATCATTTTTCTTAAGTTGTCATTGATTCTTCCCTCGCGGTAGTCAGCTTGGAAGGTTTTCCCATACGTACCGCATGCAGTTGGGTTATGCGCCACTCACAGTGGTGCATCATAACAGCAGAGCAAGTTAACTAGTGCATGGACGTGTGTTGACAAGTGAGGTGAGAAAATGAAGAATGTCAAATCGGCTGGGCTCATTCACACACATATGTACTCTAATGATTGTAGAATATGTAGGCTTATGCCAACTCCTGTCCCCCCGCATTTCCATCTACCCCTCACTATTCAAAGTCTACAGCTTTACTTTACGTTTTCTACTACTGCCAGTACTGCTGATCTTACTGCTGCGGCTTTATTTAGTTTGAGGTTAAGAGTGCAAAGGAATTGTCCATGTGACCGAATTACAAAGTTCAATTGACTTGATGACCTCAGATGAGCTTCTTTGTGAACAATAACCAGTGTGAGTAGAAGTTAGTGGCCGTAGTGGCATTCAAGGAGGAAATAGTACATTTTCGTCTTCACCCTCACCATCCCTACCCACACGACGCTTCACATAAGACTTTCCGTTAATTACTCCCCTTAATGCAGTTACATAATGTTGGTCAGTCCCTATAGCTTTCAAATTCACATGCGTTAGGCTGCACATGCTCCACGTAACTGTGTGTGCGAGCAGTAGCGTGGCGACCAAACAACTTCGTTATTGTTGCCGCTATAGCATGCTGGTGCTGGTGTTCTACAGTCGGGACCCATTCGTATCCCTCCCTGTAAGCCATACATATGTTTACACTATTCTCCACAAGCGCATGACAAGAACTCCCTCGAATTGGTGCATATTATTAATAATCTATACATAATGAGCGTAAACTAATCTGTATGTGTAAAGAAGTATTTCACATACGTATATGATGTTTATTCACAGGAAAGTGTTGCTGAGCAATTCATCCATAAAATTAGCACATTCGTATCAAGATAAATGGACGATCGAGGATTGTGATGATGATACGAGTTAGCTTTGTACAAAAGGGCAAAATAATCTATATGATGGTCGTGCGAGGGATTCTCAGAAGGTAAAAGGTCAGTCTCACCTCATCCTAATAGACGGACCAAGGCTCAAGTCGCCACCCGTACCAACAGTACAGGCTTCTAATGTAGTCGTCTATTCTCTGAGGGTTCAGAAAACGATCAAAGAATGAAGGACATGTATGGACAACGCGGACTCCATGACATAGTTTTTGCATTCCATCGAACATGGATGGGGCATTCCAATAAAAAAGTGACAACTATGGCTTGCCAATTCTTGACGTCAGGAATCACCACCACCCTCACAGAAGACGGGAGCAAAGTTGAAGCTGACAGGGAACTTGTTGGATTTGCTACTGACTGAGTTGAATTCTGCCTGTATACCCCCTCAATCACGGCATTAGAGCTATGATATATGCTTCTCTGCTACAGCAGCGGTACCACTAACTAACTAAAAGAAGCAAGTTTACCAAACCGGATCGACAGAGGGAAAAAATTCCAACTGCTCGCGCTCCTGTTGTTAAAAAATTATGGAAGGAGAAAGAAACTAGGAAAACATAGGGAAAACTTGTATTTGAGCGTATACATCTCCTGCACGATTCAATAATTAGTTTCATTCAGCAATTCGCCAGACCACTCGGTATCTTTACGAAAGTTACAACAGCAGGGAAGGTCTTAGGCACTATATGGAGTTAATGTTCCTCCTCCTGCTTCTGCTTCTACTGCCGATGATGATGGTGATGATGATGAGGATCACGATCATGATCATGATGATGAGACGGAAAGTTGAGCGACACTTGATTTCCTCTGTCGCCGCTCATTTATGCACTCATTCCTCGCAGGCAAAATCATCATCATCAATGTTCCCTTCTCACTCCTTTACTTGGGTGTAGGGTATAGTATGTACACAGATATACGCAGGCCCAGAGCCAAGGGCTGTAAATCAGCCCTGTCCGTAATAATATTTACTTTTCATTCAAAGGCGCCAGAATTTTTCGGCCTAATTTCCTTCCCATTCGAGTAATTGCCAAGCAGCATGTATACATAATGATGAGTTCGACTCGAGGGGGATGATTACCACGCCGTTGAGAGAAGAAAGACTTGTCCAAATTGATTTTCTCCGTGTGATTCTTCATGTGAGATGTAGTGTGATGTGATGAGTTTGGGCAGCCGGTATATTCACTCACTCATGGAGGTGGAGATTGAATAAAGAAATAAAAATGTACTCCCTAAACTTCACTCTCCAAACAGGATTATTACACCATAACCACAAGGACTATCAAGATGGGATCAAGTAACTCATATCCATATTTTTCAGGTGTAGTTGTTGTTTTATAAATTTAAGCCTTAAATTTATAAAAAAAACAACTACAGCGTTCGACTATGGCCAAAGTACCAGTGTGGGGTGGAAATCTGATCAAATTGAATTCCCAAGTGCGGCAGTTTAGTTGGATCCCTTGCGGAAATAGCAAACCACAAATATGGTCATCCCATTGATATCAACCGGCAGTCATGAAGGAGTGAAAAATCATGGTGTTAATTACGTCATTTGTCAAGATTCAAAGGCAATCTCCCGTCCCTATCCCCTGCATCACTTCTCATCACTTGTACGAGTATAGTGGAAGGGATGCATGTGCTGTCAGTGCCGAAAAGGGCAGACTGGAAATTTACATGACTGATGTCCAACAAATCCCGAACACCAAACAACTTATTCATGTCCCACTACCTCATTACCATGCACACATCGTCACACCACTGCCCAAATCCGGCAGTGGTCCATGCAGCTCTCATGCACTGGTTCCCTGCTCATACAGTCGTGGAGTTTTCATGCTTTCAATAGCTACTATACCTGATACCCCAAGCCCGTACCAGAGTACGAAATTAAGAAGAGCATGTGGTTTCCTATACCTCATGAGAATTTTCCAGAAGCAGCCGAAGCTGCTACCGTTGGCCACGTCGCCGGTGTAAGACACGGTCATGATGGCCTTTTCCGACGAGCGGT
The DNA here is from genome assembly GCA_009870155.1 of Pseudobourletiella spinata. Lineage (NCBI taxonomy): Eukaryota > Metazoa > Arthropoda > Collembola > Symphypleona > Bourletiellidae > Pseudobourletiella > Pseudobourletiella spinata. The sequence continues at coordinate 24,110 of WJFA01000279.1, forward strand.
TTGCACTTTTTCCTTTAAAACAGGTGGTTCTATCTTGATCCACGCAACGTGGATCTGCACTCGTAACTCCAGCCGTCTTTGATTTTTTTATTTAATAACTTTGGAGGAAAAATTAATCTGCACACTTGCATCCTTTGAGCAACACTGATCCTGGTGAGACAGGTTTCCAGATTCTTATCCTCCAGGGTGGGGATCAATGCCGTAGTGCTGTGCGGTGATGGTGACTATATTATGCACTGCCAATGACGACCAGCGGGTAATGCACACACTTATTCACTTGAACACTCAGAAGTAGCAAGGTGGTACGCATCAGGTACTTCGGTTTCATTCCGTTCCACGAGCTCCGACTCCTTGGGATCAGCTGAAATGGTTCCACTTTCCGCAGGGTGGCGAGGTGTGAGAGAACGAGATGGGAATTATCTCCCACTAATAGAAACTATCACTCACACGTATCGTCTCGTATGACATGCTCTATACCGTTGGGTGACTTATTTGTTTTCAATGAATTCCTTGGTACGAGTGCGAAGGATCCGACTAGTATCGGGGTCTTCAAGTGAGTAGGCAGTTGGTTTTCGTATAGGTGGTTCCTGAAGGGAGGGTATATTCTGGCTCCAATGCCTCTTCACGTCACATGGTTCACGTCGTAACTCTTTCACTACTACACAGTTGACGCTTTGCTCACTGGTGTTGGCAACTGCGGATGCCCTTTAAATTCCTGTGGAAAATACAAATATCAACATCCCATTAGCTGCAATAGTCCGCACGCTACAGCGTTCTTTTCCCACACACCCTCACACACAACAGCCCAACACACGCACACTTACACATACACAAACTATACGGATCCTTCCACCGAAGAGTACACGGGCGGTTTGTTGCGCAATCTTTGTGAAATGATTGCTTGTTTTGTCGCCCCGCACCCTTAATAACTTTATATAATGCAACCCTTCTACCTCGTCTGATGTCCTAGTACAAAAAGTTGTACAACAAGGAGTGATTCTCAACTGGACGTGGTCCAAGAGATCATAGGATAGTATTACCATGTGAATAAATTGGAGCTCCTCCAGAAGCTAATAATATGAGAATGGGGTTGTTGGAGGGGGCAGAATTATTACTAATTCCAAGTTCAGCGCCAACCCACTGGAGGCGGAGATTGTATCCAGCAGCCTCGACTTCGTCACGGGAGCATCTATTTTCAATAGCACCACTGCATGATTCATGTAAATAAGTTATCCGGAAAATGTAAATGATTCTAAAATTGCATAGGAAACAACTATTGTGATTAGTGAGTTGTCACTGTCACGGAGGATCTGCTCTCCACAACACTGCTCTCCGGCACATGGTGTGATTCTATTGACACATTGATCTGGCCCAACAGCTGGATAAATGAGATGGGAGGAGTACTAGTAGAAGAAGAAGAGGGGATAGGAGTCAAAACAATGAGTAGGGGGAATTATATCGTGCCTTTCCTCCTTGGTATTCAATGGGTCATTGCATTGTGGAGGGGAAATTATGGTTGAATGAGGAAATTTTTGACGAGGATCCAACAAGTGAAGAAAGTTGAGAGACATACCCCAACATCCTCGAATGGGACAATATTGCAGTTTACATTCCTGAGTGCTTGGTTTTTCATCCAACGACACAGGAACGGCAGAAGGAGGAGAAGGATGAGAGACGAGATTTTTTAAAGGGGTTGAAAAAAAAATTGATGACCGGAGAGGATTTGCACTTGACTGAACTCACTGCTCCCACAACAAACGACCACTAGACTGCTGCTGCAGCTGAAACCACTACCGCGACGAATGTCACTCAGACTGGCCGACCTGCAAACCCTCCTCGCTTTTGTCACTCTCTAACACTATGCTCCGACAAGTCCACCAAATTCAAGAGCTCAAAGTTCCAAAATAAGGGGTGAAAAGAGCTGTATGCACTCTGCTATCACGAACACAGGGCAGGTGTAAACTAGATGCTTGGAAACAGGTTGGGGATGATCTCCTGATGTTATCCTCGCAAGTATGACTCCCTGTACACACTGCGGAGTAATAGGCTCAAGCGACAGTCAGGGTATATTACTTCATGGGATCCAGTGTGGCAGAGAGTTATAATGAGAGGGGGAGGATGTCAAGAGCTGCAGGAGTCAATCTAGGGCGAATGTCACAGCCACTGGCGCATACTGGTAGGTATTGGTTTTTATTTCATCGTCGTTCTATCATCACAATTTCCCCGTTTTTAAAATCCTCAGCCTCGTGGCACCTCATTCGCAATTCGCGTTCACGCAGCCTTCCACTACCATTCAGTGTACTTTTTCCCAATCTAGACCCCTACCATTGTTCCAGTGCTTCAAATATGAATAGCGGAATATCACGCCACCTTCAGCACTAAAAGGAGATCTGTAAATTTACCATCCTCGGAGCAACTATAAAAACTAAAGTTGGAATTCCATTCAAAATCCGCTGCCAAGGCAGGGTTGATTCATTTCCGTGGAAACCTTCCGCACTACTTTTCCACAGGGTGTTTCAAAATTCTGGCCCACGCACTTTCATATTCATTCACGAGCCCCAAGCTTCTGCCATGATTCCGGCACGACAAAGTAGACCAGCTCAGGGGGAAAGAGTTTGAAGCGAGTCATGTACCGCTGCCCTCAGTCATTAGAACTGCAGATGGAAATGCAGAGACATGCAGTTGAAACATTCTGTTCATTACAAGGCGGGCTGCTCAGCACTCAGTAGTATCGTGGACAACAATACAAACATTTCCGCAAGCCGCAATCATAGAACCTTCACTTGCTTTTTCAATCCAGAATATGCTCGCAGAATATCGGCTCCCTCCCAAAATACAAAAAGAAATCCCCCATAACCATTAGGAATAGGACTGATGAGTAAGTAACAGTAAAAAGGAGTTTTTTGGTTTGCCAGCTATAAAAAACTCGTATAAGGCGGAAGGATAAATATTAAATTTGAGCCAAATGTAAATACATACTATGGAGTCACTTTAAAGTTTTCCTTTTCATGTGTTGTGCGTGTGTGTGTGTGTGTGTGTGTATGTGAGTATGTGCAACCTGAGACGATTGATTACGGATTTTTGCACTGTCGTCTGAGCCATATTATTGAAGTGCTAATAATATGACACGTGCAGGATTATTATTATTATTATTGTTGCGACTAATAGGAATGGCAATATTAGTAGTGATAGTACCTAACCAAATTGGGAGACTTAGGTTCTGAAAGTACGGATAGTAGTGGCAAAGGTATAATTTTGGTGACGCTCGAGACCGTTCCGTAGGAGGACTCGACAAAAGCCGACAATGAGTAAATGCGGACGAACACTTTGTACATGAGACATACTATGTTTGGAGCCGAATGTGAAATTAGTAGAAACTTGTGTGTGTATGTGTGTGTGTGTGCGTATGTGTTTCTGGTATTGGAAGTAAAATCACATATTATACTGCACTGTGTATGAGCGGAGAAGACGCGGTGTAAAGGAACGGTATGGGACCGTGCGGTACGGTGCCGCACAATCGCACACAAGCACACAAAGAGAGGGTTCGTGAAAACACTTACACTGACACACACCTGTTGAATGCTTCTTGGTAACTTCTAAGCTGGTGGTAGAGATGAGGTGAAACTCACCTATAGATATGCGGTCACGTCAACGGTCGCACAAAATTTTTTCCGCCTATTTCATCAAATTCACTTTTAATATTCGAGAACGGACGACGAGAGGAGCAGTACGGAACGGTGTGGAGCTTCCTTCTGTCTCGACTTGAGTATATCACTTTTATGTGTGCTTGTGTGCTATGTTTCTCTGTCTCTCGACAAGGTGGTATCAAACTCAGGTACTTTTACAATTTGAGTGGACTCAGAGAGTTGGATGCTCTTCTCAAGCGTGTGTGTGTGTACGCGCGCCTCCTAGAACTGAGGGTATATTAGTTGTTCTCTGTGTGTGTGTGTGTGCGTGTGTGTCTGTATGTCCGCCTGATCTGTTGTCAGCTACATAGCGAACGTCGTAGTGTGACGAGCGCAGAGAGCAAGTGGTAGACGACCTAGATGGAAGAAGTGGACTAGTATTTCTAGCCGTTGCAAGGCCGTTCTTTCCCAGAAGATCATTCTCTTTTGAGTTCTCACACCTGTGGCATCTACACAATATTTGAATGCATCTGACTGAGAAAGGGGCTTTGTTGGGCAACAATAAGACTGTGGCGACTCTTCAACCACCCCGTCACCACCTTCCATTTTCATCAATCTCTAAACACATAAACACATGCACACTCATCCTTTTTTCCTATGCAGTCTTACCAAACTACCATTCATGAATCCAATTTCCTTCCCTCCTGAGCCACTGCAATTCTCCTGCTACTTCTGCTCCATTTCCTAAAATCCCCACCAGCAGTACCCCACCACTTTGCACACAGCCTCCCTATATTTTGATTGGCTCCTGATAGAACGGGAGGGAGCACTACAGCGATTTGCCACGGCCTGGTGTTAACTGCGCAGTAATTTCCCCCAAAAAGTGACATTCCCCAAGGAGATTTTCAGCGCACCACTAATGCAACAATTGGGGTATGAATTTACGGTGTGGACCGACTGATGTTGAGGGTCTGTGTGGATGCCGTGCTTATGCATCCTGGAAGAAGGGTCAGGCTTGGGAAAACCCGGAATGAATTACGGTTATACCGTAAGGGACAGAATACTGCTGCAGGACTTGAGCCACATCATAAAAATATGGTCAAGGTTGTATGAATGGCAGGTCGGGGCCAATTCTTTGTAGTCTGTGTGCTCCGGGCCATTGAACCTAAATAGCCCTTGAATACACACACCTTGATGTTTCTCCCTTATCATGATTCCCCCAAATTTTTTCGTTGACCTTTCAATTTCCCCATGTTGGTTTGGAAAATCAGCCGATTAACCATTTACATAGGACAGAGAGGCGGTGGGGACATGACTACAAACAACCTGTTTGTCAGAAACTTTGGGGCTGGTGTGTGCTACAATCTCCAACTCGGCTCTTTCAGTCTACCCGTTTGGCTCTAATCTTCCTCATTCATCTTGACCAGGAAACAGTTCAGTGGACAAATATTTTCTCCCACATCAGCGGGGGTCTCGAACAGTTGCTGTTATTCGTTCGACAATAGGAGCGAAAGACTGCGTGAAACAAGAAAAGGATGCAGTGGCTGTCGGAGGAAGTGGATCTTTACACGTGGAACTTCACTGGCAGACTGGCTATTGACAAATGAGAATGCAATAAATTTGTCCCTTAAAACTCATACCTTTCATCCGCGCTTGATTGTATAGCCTTCCCTCAACCTCAACGTGGGTCCATCAGCATCATCATTGTCATCATTATCAACAAAAACAAAGACAAGAACGGTAATAGCCAGTTAGCTACATGATTCCTTCTATGTTTTCTCCTAATATCCACCTCCTCAGGTATTATTGCAGGCCCATAGTCATTTTTCAGACGATCGTAACCGTCCTCCTTGTTTCGTTGTGATCACATCTGTGAGTGTACAACCTTGTTCTGGGGGAGCCATTCATTTCTGTAATGTTATTCTGCCGCGGCGTGGACGCAGAAATGTCTGGGATGGGACAAGTTGAAAACCCCTGATACAAGAATTACGGTGATAGCTCTGCGTAAGCTCGTTTTGGCATGTCTTACGTGTACGGAATGCATGTGTGTTTATGTGTGTATCCACTGTAGGTGTGTGTAGTCACCATGGTGTGTGTACTGGTGTGTGCATTGTTGTGTGCATGCACAGTCGCACATAAATGGATGGGTGTGCATTGGTGAGTGCTTGCATAGTAGCCCTATCTGTGAACCATGGTGTGTGGATGGGTGTGTGATTACATATGTATTTGCAGCCAAACGAATGGTGCACAGGATCTCACGGCCGTGAGAGACGGCGAGAGTGTAATTTAGCTGCAGCAGCCGCATTGACATCCTTTATGCTGCTCATATTAATAGATATCGATGGGCTGACTGTACATACAGATGGTTCGTAGCACTTTGCGTAACTATTCCTGCCATCCACTCCCTCTGCACCTCTCATAGATTTACCGGTTTGGTATAAACAAATAATCCAAATAATGTCTCATCCGCAAAGTATTCCTCGTGATGTGATGATTCTACAGGGAACTGACTACTTCTGTGACAGAGGCTGAGCAAACAAAAGATGTTTGGAGACGGAAGAACCGGTTGTTGGCGTAAATATTTTAGCGGAGACAATCAACTTGCAACTACTACCGCACTGTTGAGTATGACAAAGAATGTTATGGGCACATCATGAAGGCCCGCTCCAGGACTGGTGACTACAGTAATGAGACGATTGTCCTATAACTGCTCCTGACGGTGCATGTACTTCATGGTCATCTCACATCCTGGGGAGAATCTCTGATTCCTCTTCCACACACAAGAGTGAGATTTGATATGCGAATGAGTGGCTCATACTAGAATAGACTTTGCTAAGGCCTGCAACTGCAATCCTCCTACAACTCAGTACATGGTGGTATGGTTCCTCCTAGCCAACGTCCATTGAGGTTCGACTGCTGCAAGATTTCAAGTTTCTTGCTGGAGGAAGGCTTACCAATTTCACTGGGCGTCGTAATAAATTTTGCAATTAGAGTACCTTATGAATTTTCATTACGTTATCTTTGGTGGGGATCAGACAAAGTTGTAACAATGCATAGTATACAGACAAACCCGTATGATGGTGTAGTGTATATACAACTGTATGCTCACAATTATGAAGTATGCTTGGCTCAGAACAGACTCGATGAGAGACCCCAGGGTCATTGCCAAGACCTTTTACTTGCCACTTCCTCCTAGAACGCTGCGCTGCTATGGATCCCTCACCTCCGACTCCAAGTTCCGTTCATGAGGAATCAGGATGAAATTCATGGTAATTGGTTCATTGGGGACGGAAGCGGGCTTATTAATTATACTTGAGTAGTATCTGCAAAAATTCATTACCCACTTTCCTCATCTCTTCCTGTCACACCCGTAAATATGAACATGTTTTTAATCAATGAGCGATCAAGAATCCGGTCGATGACAAATGTGATAATGAGACGCGGCCGAATTGGGGTTGCAAAAATTTTCAGGAGTTTCAACAACATCTCCCTCATTCCTTAAGTAGATTGGTGCCGGTGGAAGGGAAGTTCTGTGGTGGTAACTGTCTCGTCGTTCACAAAAGCTAATTGACATGTCAATGCCAACAATGTGAGTCACCCACAACAAGCAGACCGAATCCGTGCCTATGTGTTTATGGGGGCCGGATTTGCATGAACCGTAAGCCTTATGACTCTATCTTTGACCAGAAGAGGAGTGGATAGGCATTAGAATGTAATATTTGCACATATACCTTGGTACATTACATTACCATCAGATCTGAGAGTACCACTGCGGGATTTTTTTATCCGCGACTTTCGTCCCAATGACATGATCAGACTATGTCTCTGCTTGTGCCAGAATTCTTGGAGTCCTCAGGCATTGTTGTAATCCTCATTACTCATTACTAGGCGACTTTAGTGTACAAAATCTACGAGGTCTCACTATCATTTGAGAGTTGTCCTGAGAGACAGGCTGATATCGTCCGGGTCCCTAATGCAACTGTCAGAATGTCAAGGGAATCGGGAATAGGAGGAGACAGTACATTCCAAGAACCAACACGCGCATTACGATATGCCCAGGAATATGTTCATCTCGGGGTATTTAATGCAAATAAAATATTGTCGTAAAAATCTCATTACAAGCCCGTCGTCTCACTCTCTTGAATGGCAACTACTGCCTACACCTTTCTTTTGAGATGAGTCATATCATTCTAAACATAACCGAATAGGTGTGTGCGTGTGTGTGTGTTTTTTTTTGAGCATAAGGGAACGAAACCCCAGTATGCATGGCCTTGGGAGAGCAAAGCAGTATTACTAAATGTTAGGATGTCAGAGTCGCACTGCTAAAAATGCACCTTTCTTCTACTACAGAGGGTCTGTGGGATAGTACGGACGTCAGTTGTAGCAATCAAACGTGAGCTAATAGGTGCTACTATTGATCATTCCGGATGTGTCTGTACGATGAAATCAATGCCGCAGTGGCCTTTATGTATCTCATAATAAACAAAAGATTTTTGACGGCGGTGTTGAAAGTTCTACCGAGAGCCCCTGGGATGTCTGGGACATGATGTCACAGAGGTTTCCACGGAAATTTTCAACCGTAGCCAACCCCCCAACAACTTCGTTCAAGTTGGTGACTAATGAGTGTGAAAGGATCGACGAGGCTCTCTGTATGACTATTCTTAAAACTCAGATAGCCTCCTCCCCGTCTGATCCGACGGATGAAAAAAAAATGCAGGATGAGGCAAGACAAATGTTCTAAGACGATTTTCCATGGTACACCTGTTCGCAGATGAGCCGAAAGCCTACTTTTTCTCATCTTACTCAATTATACCTGGAACATTACGTCGGACAGATCAAAAAGCTTACATGGATGACTTCGAGTTTTGGAGTTCGCTCATATCCTAAAAATGAAACTACAGTCATTTTTCCAGCTACAAGAGAAGATGACCAAAGAGTTTCAAAGCAAGCGTACACTGAAGGCATGGAGGCTGAATCAAATAAGAATGCAAAAAAAAGTTTACAAAAACGCCAACGCGGAGTTGCACTTACATAACTCATTGACTGACCATAACAATGTATTTTTTTTTCAAATTGAATGAGAACGTAGATTCGCCGTAATCAACGAGTCTCATCATTTCTCTGGAGAATTTTCTACGTGTCTTTGTAGTGTTTACGCGTGTGTGTCGAAGTTTTTCGACTAATTTGCCATTCATTGGAAATTATATGGAATTTTATCGACTGTGTTCAATTAGAATGGACGCTGTAGGCTCAGTGAGCTCGGACGAGCAGAATTTTAGAAACAGTTCACTTCACCAACATATTATAATAATGTTAATACGGATCTGTGACACTACTAGTTACCCCTAATTCTTAACCAGCTTCTTCGACATAGCCAACGTGACTCCAGAGTATCTTCCTACGAGCAATTCCCAAGGGCTGGTTACGCGATATCAGAACGGCATGTGCACCATGATTTTCAAGCACTGCTTGAAACTTGGGAGAGTAACAAACTTCCGTGCGCATGGCCCATTTTACCCCTGATAAAAAAATATATTAAAGATAATTTTTCCGAAAATTAAAATGGAAATTATCTTACGGGATTTAACATGCAAAAATTTTGTCTCGCAAGGATCCCCCTCGGCAGCATTTTAAAAAATCTTGAGAAAAGTTATATTGACCACCGGAAAGCAATAATTGGCTATTAAAAGTTGTAAAATCTATGTTCGAGGCTGTTTCGAAGTACATGAGCAATTTATGGTGTTTTATGGTGGTTTGTTTGCCCGCCGTCAAGGTAACGTTATAAGATTATTTAACATATTGCCAAGGGGGGCCCTTGTGAGACAAAAGTTTTGCATCTAAAATGCCATAAGAAATTTTAGATTTTGAAATTCGGAAAATGATCTTTAATTTATTTTTTAGGGGTAAACTGGACCATGTGCAAGGAAGTGTGGTGCTTTCCTATGTTTCAAGTAGTGCTGAAATTATGCCCTTGGGTTCTCCTCGTTAGACCACTGTCAGCCCCTTTTACATGACTTGAAGACTTGGGCTGGTGGAAATTAAAAGTCAGTCCGTGCTATCCAATGAATTGAACTGAAACTGAATTTGATTGGTACTGGTAAACGCTAAACTGACATAAAAACAGATTACTATCCATCGGGAATGAGCCTCGTCGAGATTGAAGTACGCACTTAATTGATACAATCACGGGTCTGAAACTTCAGAGCACGTGGACACTACTACCAGTCTCTTTTAACAACATCGTTAAGGGGAACAAAATAAATTGCGTTGGATAATTACTAATAGATGCATCCAGACGGTTGGAAAAAAGTTGAAGGAAAGGCTAGTTCACATGCAACAAAGACGTTCCAGAGGACATTAGCATAGAAGATCCCTGCATATTTTGCATCAACAAATAAGTTTTGCCCTGCTTCTCTTCATGATGCAAATACCGTGAAAACTGACCATAGCCTACGGGGCGCATGGGAAAGAAGGGACGGTTCCGTGGGACTTTCAGAGGAAAATGTCGTTCCTTTGGAGGCATTTCAGGAGTTAGTTGTGGGAACAAGATGGAATATACAACTCGGGTCGTTTGTGCAGCCGCAAGTAACTACGAAAAGGACAAGTAAATTTACCAGGGGCTGGAGAAATTTTCATAATAAACTTTAACTATGATGAAATGCTCCTACTGGCATTAAATATGTTGTTAATGTGTGTGGGACACATCTGCAACGTTGTTAGTCTTGGTTTTACGTTCTACTATATTTTAGCAGCCTGTAGAATCTTTTGAGTTCCCTAGCCTCTTATGCACAAGTTGACGGTTTAACATGGGCCAACCGACTTTGAGCTCAACTGTGGTTTTATGGAATTTCGTGCCACGGAGTGTACGATTTTTTCTGGGTAGGAGCTTGCGTGGAATTGTTTTCAATTTTTGTTGCTCCACCAAGACAATAGCGACACAATAACATTGGAGCTGGAAGACATGGTAGAAACAAAATAAAAATCTTTGTAATGAGTTGAAAAGGCTGGCTTTGACTGCACATATGCACTAACTAGCTCCTTTACCTTCTTAATGAGTATCTGTGGTAAAGGTTGATAAAAAAGGTGCCATGTTGGACGGCGCAACAGGACTTATGTAAGCAAAATTACAAGGTTTCAATTAACATCACAGCATCATACTCATGCCGCTGTTCAGCATCACGCCTACGGTTGGTGTCAGTTTCCTCAGACTGCAACGTTTGTACGATTGAATCTTTTCCACACTTTTTCCCTCCATGGAAGCGACGACCATGTGACACAACAGTTTTGATAATAGAAGTATTCAAATATGTTAAACAAAGGCGGTCAGGATACACGGTATACTAGAAGTTGGTAATGTTATCATCGATGATAGCAGTATTTATTAGCTTTAATTGAGCTTAGGAGAATCGTTTTAATTGATACATAAATAGCTCAGTTAAGGTATCAGGAAAAATATCTGTCACACTGTCCCCTGATGACGAAGAACCCACTCAATTGATTACAAACATTAAATCCATAATACGGAAACAAAAACGCTGAAAGTGTGTGATTCTTCAAGCACTGACTATAGTCACATAATTGGCGATAATTTTAATTCAAGTAGAGTGTATATGCATTTAGAATGCATCCGAGAGGAGAAATTAGGCGCAGAACTGCGGGTGAATACATAGAAGAAGTAAGGAGTATTTCTGGGATTAACATTGCACGTACGACGAGGTAAATTATTTGGATGTACCTCTTACCGAAGTTTACGATTGTGATTACGTGCAAAACAGAATTAACTCAACTCGGGAGATGGGTGAACCACGTAATGAGCAAAAAGTTTTCTGTGCCACGCATGAATTTAATTTCAATTTTACTCGTTCAACGCTGTCATTTAAAAGAATTTGAATTGAGTTCGACAACTTACTTCCCCGTAGACACAGTAGGACTCCGCGTAATTTTTTGCGATTCCCACACGTTTCAGCACTTCTGAAATGGAGTTCCAACGTTTTGTTTACTTGAGCGGAGCTGGCGTGGCCCAATCATTATTTTTCATTTGTATAGACGCTGCTGTAAGCTCCTCTGAAGTATGTGTTCTATGGGAGTATTATGAGCGAGTCAATGCAAAAAGTCATTTCATCCAGCATTTTAAGGCAGGGCCAATGGTCACGCGAATCAAGTTGAGATTCCTGGAAAAGGTCCTAAACTTTGCTTCCCGCTCGTTAAAATGTTCCCAGTCATCTGCGCTGGACGTTTTTCCTGCAGTCAAGAAATTTCTCTTCACGTTTCACGTCATTTTATGTCAGACAAGCAGAGAGTCAAATTGAACCTGGTACTATATGAGTAAGATTTATGTAGAGTGCTATTTGATTATGGGGAAGAGGAGAATTTCGAAATCTGAAATTTTCTTTTAAAAAATTGGGGGAGGTGAGATTTGTTATGTAGTGCAAACAACGACCACGAAACTGGGAGGTGATGCCATGTTGCGGATACGTGGCCGAGCAGTGCCATAAGGTGACCAGCATATTCATGCTTTTAATGGCCGATGAAGACAGGCCTGGGCACTGCGCAGATCCCGAGTCCTACCATTGAAATATCAAGAATCAAGACTTAGAACACCAGAGTGATTACCATAAAAATTCCTTGGTACGACGGTCCCTACTACAAGTTAAATTTAAGATTGGGCCCGTAACTTTGCTATGCCCCTCACAGCTGCCAATGGAATCTGCATATTTGGAATGGAGATAATATTAGATCATCATCTCAACTGACAACGTTTCTAATAGTAATTCAAACAGCGTTTCGTATTCAAGTGATGCTAATCCATCTTAGTGTTCAAACGTGAATCCCCAGTCCCGGAGAAGTGAAGGGGTGGGACCCAAAATTTTTTTGACACGAATACAACACACGAGAAGCACTGCGAGAGTGCGACCAGCTCCGCGTGCGTGAGCAATGCAAAGTAATATTTGCATATGTAGTATGCATAAACATATGCTACAAAATAAAAATATGTAAAGCGTGATTTAACTTGGCACTTTATTACTTGATAAATACTAAATCATGGCATTGAAGTTTAAATTGCAAACCACTTGGTGCCATGAGTTGGGTGTACATGTATCCGATATCTTCTCCAGGCAGAGTACTGAGATGCAGTGAAATGTGAAAGATGACTTAAGCATACCCAATGCTCATGTTATAACATGCCCAGCGTCAGGTTAGATTTTTTTAACAATTTTTTGTTGGAAAGATCAGGCTTTAAAATAAATCGCGGAATCATTTGTGGATGAATTGGAACTGGAAATTGAGGGTGATTATACCTTCACTATGTGAGTTACAATTAATATTGACTAATGCGAGATGTTCTATTAATCATGGATTAGTTAGACTATGCAACGGCGAGTCTGAAAGTGGCTATCTTCTGGACAATTAACAATAAGCTCGCGGCGAGAAGAGATACTGATACTGAATTGGGGTATTTTATTTACTGAAATCGGGGAGTCTCAGTCTAGGTAGTTCTTCAATCAACAACAATAAGACAGTGATATAATCTATGGCCGATGGCCCAAAATGTCAGTGGGATTTAGTGTCAAAATATTTAGATACTCTGAGATATCCATGTGCACGGGTTCGTACGCGGTACTTTAATCATCCGTTCAGACTTGCTTGCATTTGGGTAAGGCGTTTTCGAAATAGCTTCATGAAGGAGGATCGTATGTTCTAACCGGACTAACTTGTATTACATAATTCAAATATAGGGTCTGACGATTCAAATACTGCATGAATTGGGTGCTCTCTTTCTTGAGAAACGAAATATCTATTAGCACAATTGTGGTGAAAACAAATAAAATTAGCAGTGATTTACGTTAACGAATTTCAGAATTATTTTTGAAGTTTAAAATCCCCTGAGCTATGCCTCAATGTAACTGAACATTGAGGCACGATAGGAAGCATCCAGGTTGGAATATGTATCAATTTTCTTCCTTCAGAACAGCTTACCACCATAAGAGAGGGTCGCTCGCAGTGTAAGTTTTCAATTCTTCCGATAGAACTATCACTTTAGTTTATCAAATTATTGTATGTTCGCTAAGAAACACGAAAATGTGCACAAACAGCACATGCTGAACCTTTACATTGTGAATCAAACTTACCGAAACCAGACACATACACATTAAAAAATGGAAGCACTCTGGACGGGTAACCAAATCTTGTGTTATTATTACTAAGGCTAAGCAATCACACTAGAATGCGTTGCATGACCACTGCATATTAGAGCTTACGGCAATTTTTAAGAACTTTTTAAAAGCGGAAATCCACCTTTTTATCAGCGGAATCATAGCAAATTAATCACTCCATTAATTATTAAAACGGTAAACTGTCTGTGTTCATCAATAATGATGAATGTAAAAGCACGGAAATGCTCGCTGTGAAGTATTTTCTATAGACCTACTGATATAGCTTTGCCTTCCAGCAAGGATGCATGGATCACAGTAAAAACTCAACGCAACATTTACATTACATGCGGAATCTCGCAGACATATTTTCACGTTTCGTTCCCGTTCTGCCAAGGCAAAAAAATGCTGGTCCATTAGCTCTGAGCATCAAACGACGTCACTTCCTTCCGCTCCATATGAATTTAATTACGAAAACTGTTACGAAGTCAAGTATATGCCTACGCTTTTTGAGCTTATGCATAATTCACCACATGGCATGATAGCCATCATGAATACGATTGAGGAAAGTCATGGAGGAAACAACTGGAGCAGAGCAAAAAACAAGTATTTTAGAACTATCCAAATTAATTAATGTTGTCAGCAATGCGATAATTATTGCACACATGGAGAGATGTTAGTTCATATGGGCGAAGGGCTACCATTAGTTATCTAGAACCTAGCGGATGGCGCTGCTAGTGGAGTCCACTCTACTCTGCAGCTCCTTTAATGACATAATTGTGAGATGATTCCATTGTAGTTACCTGCCGTGGTGTTCACTTAGGTCAGTATATTACATATATACTCCCGGAAGGGTCTGAAATCCCGAAAATCCCTGTATGACACCTTTGAACACTTTGGAAGGAATATTTTCGGGAAAAATTTTTATGTGAAATATGTGGCCCTTTCATGGCTGTCAATCAGAAACCACGTGAATGACGTGAATAAATGAAAACTGAACTAGTCTACCATCACATTGCTTATTCCAAGATATCAGAAATAAATTTTAATTAAATGTATGTGTAAATTTCTCGTCGTATGAATATCCCGGTACGTGCACGATGCATGCAGCACTATGTTAATGCTTTTGAGCACATTATGTGTTATCATAGGTAAGCCTAATTTTTTGATGCTTCATAATGAGTAAAATATTACAGAGGATATATTAAAGATGCGTCGCCGCAATACGTTTTAAATTAATTAGCATTTGTTTCCTTGACTCACTCAAAGAAATAAGTAGTCGTTTTTGAATTTCAGCCTCTTTATCTCTGGTTTTTCCAGCCACATGATCAGTACCTCCATGACGACCACTAGACTCCCATGGACAACCATAAACAAGCTCTTTTAGCGAAGGTCGCGGGAATTATAGTGAAGGTGAAGGGTGTTATTAAGCGAAATGTTCACATGAGTAAAATTACTCGTGGAAGAACGCTGTATGTAAGTCGGTGGAAAATGTCAGACATGACGTGCCGCAAAAGTTGGGTTTCCTTAATTTGAGCCTCGATGTGATCTCGTACTACTGCCTACTACCTCCATACGGCGGTACCACTTTCCTTTTAATTAATTTTCCTCTCCCATGTTGCGTCTTTGATGGTGATCCCATCGCTGCCATAATAACTCCATCGTATTCACATGTACTTAACTACCCTCTTGATCATTGACCCGCGTCTCAGGTGTCGTTAAGTGTTTTTTATGCGGAACATAAATTAACGTTATTAATTCTCCTATATTATCTCACATGCATTATCTGTTATCAAAAATAACTAAAGATAAATGTAGATTTTAACATTTACGAGTTTTTGTGGCTGTAAAACGCCAATATATTGGTGTTCACTTTCATAATTTTGGAAGGGGCTGTTGCAGGTTTGAGTCGAATACTTCGGGAGTATAAAATTTATGTGTGTAAGTATATTTCATAATTAGCTGTTACTGTGTTACTGATGGCAGTGGAGATTACCTTGGAGGTTGATCAAACAATCCGGAAAGTTTATCGGATGTCGAACTTCGTCATTTCCTCGGTTCCACACATCAAACATGGGAATGCAGTTAGTCACAGCTGTCATTTATGCAAATGGACATGTTTTGATAAAAGTCTACGTCTCATCTCTGAATTGCATAGAGGACGGAGTCATGTGTGTAAGGGAGCTCGGCACAGACGCGTGAGACGGCGACGTTTCCAACAGCAGAGCCAGCTCAGGAGCGACACAAGTTCATGTTTAATTCTTTTTGCTCCCCTTGAAACCCAAACCTCGCAGATGGGGGGATGGCTAGAATATTTAACCTCTCGCACAAAAAAAGCAGTTCTTTGCGTATGTGTTGATGTGTGCATTTTTCACAAATAAATGTAAACAAGTGGAGCCCCCGTGTTCGTATTAATAGTCAGCTGTGAGTCTGAGGACTGCACACAATGCTCAGGCCGCCCTGATGGTTATGATGACGATGATTGGAGTTGTTGAGAATGAGCAACAAGTACACCCAGAAACTGGATTACTCAAGGTAGTTGAATTTCTGTAATGATGAAAGGTCGCTACAAGTCTCACATGCATCCTACATCAAAACGTGCCTCTGAACACCCTGAATATGCGACTCTTAGATAACGATTTCAAACACACCTCCACACAACAGCGGATGCTCTCAGGGATCTCAGGGTGGATTGAAATGGATGAGTTGAGCTGGATCGCTTTTACAGCAACAATATTCACGCACTCACACATGGCATCGTCACAACTTGGTGTTGGGTGAGCGCTTTCTATGCACACGGTGGCTCAACGAAGTCCATAGAAGAGTAGAATACCTTAGAACGCACACATGCTCATGGAAACAATGTTCTCACACTGTCTGACTGACATGGATCCATGGGAATCCGGAGTTAATCATGATAAGCCGTTCCGCATTTTCTGAGCTATACATAGTAATTTTCCTGTGGTATATTCTGCTTCACAGCAATAAGTTGAGCCTACTAATCTGCAAAAAATCTCGTATACACCCAATTCCTTGTTCTATTTTAGCAACGTTCTGGAGGCATGTTCTTGTTAGAGTTCTCAGGATGGGCGAGAGGGTTCCATTATTGCCGACAGTTGTTGCTGTACATGTTATGGTACATATGGTATGTGTAGTAATTTATGTATGCGTGTACGTGTGTAATCTCAAGATTTTTCCAATCGTGAACACATGAAGGGATGGATAAGCATACTTTATTTTTCAATATTGTTTACATTTATTATGCATGGCTGTTGTCGGTGACTGCGTGCAGTTGTAGGAGCGGCAGTGGGAGAAGCAGTCTTGGAAGACGCTGAAGCAGAAGTTATAGTAGTAGTAATAGTAGTAGTAAATTACCAAACAACGACAGAATCAAGCCTCTCCTGCCTTTTCTTGCAGTTAGAAGAGTCAGGCTAATATACTAAAATACAAACAGTAAGGTGAACAAGCAAGAATAACAAAGTCCTGACTAGAACCCCCATCACGACCATAGGAGAAGTACAGACGGAACAAGAATGTGACTGTTCAGGAGCTCGCCACCAACAATTCAGTCGAAATCTTGAAAGATTTTTTCATGAGGGTAGAAGAATGAATCGTAGTTTTATTATGGTGCATTGGATATTACACCAGTCCAAGAAGTGTGAGCCTGTGAGTGTGTGTACACAGAGACGTTACTTGTTCCACACACGATAAAATGTATATCCGCTCAGTCATGTTCCTTCTCACTGCCGTTCTTGTTCTTCAGGTGTGATTAGTACGCGGGGAGACCAAGGATGACCCTGGGCAAGGTGCTGCTTCTGACCCACTTAGAGTTTCTTGGCCCATTTTAATTTGAAATCAGTTGTCCGCAGTTCCATACTTTGGCCACTTTCCTCTCGTCTTGACACGGGGGAGAGGGGAAGAGAAACACGGAGTTCTATCACGTCTTTTAATTTTCTATTTTAATCATCAAATTGTCTGAGTCTGTGCGTCAGGCGTCTGTGTTGTTTGTATAACGTAATCCGTATCCTCCCGATGTCTATTTCTTATTATCCTTCTCTCCATCAGCTTTTCTTACCCTCGTTGTCTTCATCCAAAAGTGTTCATGAGGCTGAAGACACCAGGGCTGCGGAGAGTACATAAGTGACGGAATATGAAGACTGGCTAAGCCCACTCATGTGTTTTCTACCAGTCCATTGTTGTGTCAGTGTCTAATTTATTTTTTGATTGCTCTTCGAGTCGAAGTTCATTGTTATAACGAGGGAGAGGGAGACAACGGTTCTGAGGTGCATTTCCTCCTTGTTGACTGCATATACGTCAAATAGGTTGGTTTTTGTCTCTCCTCTTCTTTCAATGTCCCTTGTGTTTCATGTGATGATGTAGTGGTGAGTGTGATTTTTTTCCCTATCCTCTTGTTTGTTTTGTAATCAGTGCAACGTGCGTGCATATACGGGACACAGGGACGGTCTGACGGCATGCATACTAGCCTATACTACGGGGACAGCGTAATGATTGATGATTGACGGACCGAGTCTGATCGCCCCCTCTTCGTCTCTTGAGCTGTGTTCATCATCCTCGTCTTGACTACATTAAAATTCCACGTGCTTCCGATCGTATCCTTTACCTGGTGACAACCACCAAATACTGGCACACAATCAGATCTTTCTCATGGTGTTATGTTGTAAATGGTGCTGACCTTGTCGGAGAGTGGCTGATGTTCTGGGAAGTCAGAGAACCGAGGCTTGCGTCGTCGGGTCAAATGAAAAAGTCAGCACATGGGGATCCAGCTTTTGGTCATGCAGTTTGACAAAGTTCAAAGGACAGACCCAGTAATTCTGAGAAACGCCACTGCCGTCATCGTCTTGATCATGCGAACCCTTCCGTGCCTCCTTCTCCTATCCTTCAGACCGGTCCGCACGAATGAGGGTAAGCCTTCCATCTTAAATTTTTCCTTGTAATGACCTCAAACGAAAGGGTTAAAGAAAACTGTCACGTCTGAGTTCAGTGAGAATCGGTTTGGTGCACAGATGACGTTGCAAATGTGACGAGGCGCTTCTCCTTTGTCGTCGATACGCCTGATTGACTCGCGATATCGCAATCATTACCTTGGAGGAGACACAACCAGTGCCTAGCAATTAGTGCGAGAGGAGGTTAAGGCGTGTGGTAGGAGATTACAATATTAATTAAGTGCCATAATTTGACTAAAAGTGAGTCGGCACAGGAATTTTAGGTGGGTTTGGAGGAGGGCGTCGTTCCCAGTTTTCTGCCGAACAGATTGGATGCGGAGCACGGCGCGGCAAAAACGAAATAAGAGGAAGCAGTGCGGTTTTTATGGAAAGACAAGATAGTATATTAACCGGTTACGTCTGACGTACCCTCGTTAATGGGTTTTTGTTCTCGATTCAAAAGCCGCTTGTAAATTATGGTTTGGGAATCTCCTTCAAATCGTTAGTGGAGGAGAGAAGGTGCACTGGCATTTTCCAATCATAAGTACGAAATCCTCCTTTGTGCAGTATTCATATTATAATGGTTTCGAGACTGTCTATTATCTTCCTGAAGGGAAGAGATGCCGATAGAGACTACCCTCGTCGTGTATTTGTACTTATTCGGACTGCACCACTCTCTGGAGATTCTACTCAATTATGACTGCAGGATGTTCCCATGTAAATCAATGTCAGGTAGCATTGCTACACCCGAAACTATTTAAGAGAAACGACCACTTTTAAGGAAGTTAAGCCCTTGTGTAATCTATGTTTGGATGGAAACCAAACGTGTTTAGCGCAGCATTCAAGGTGTAGGGAGCTCATATAATTGTGATAACTTGTTGTATAAAAGGCACTTACGCAATTACCTCAACGAGTATCGTCGTATGGACAGGTTGGAGGGATAAAAAATGGTGCAAATGGGAAATGCGTTGCTCATTTACATCGACATGACTTCATAAAGCGTACTGGTCCCTCGTCAGTAAGTGCAGTGGTGGAATAGCTGTTACTGACACTGTACCAATGTTAGCTACCAGCCATTGAACATGTACATTTAGATTCATTTATCTTGTTCGCGTAATGTGTAAAAAGCTTGGAGCCTAACGACCTCAAGCACATGGCAAACATGCTAATGGTCTACTCAGTCAGAGATGCACTCCATCTTGCTTCGTGCGACTTCCTTTATGCATTATGTCTCCGGATGTTGGCTTCGATGGTTACTTGTGCGGTTAATCGGGCGTATCTTCCTGCCATTATGCTGATAGATGGTACTTTTTCGGAAAATTCTACGGAAGGTATGAGTCAGGAGTCGAAGGTTACGAATCCTGATGGTGTTGCGGTGTTCTGAACATGTTTTAATTGTAAGGATTTGTGATGCATTAAACGTAGCTGCCGGGAACAAAATATATGCGGAAGTTTTGCTGTTATTCTTGGTGTGGTCTTGCTGGAGAGAGAGGTTAATTCCTCTACCATTCGAAAGAACTAATCTACGTGGTTCTCACCGAGACGACTCACTAGGGGAGGAATCCACATGCCACCCTAGCACAGATTCGAAACTATGTGGATTTAAGAGGTCGGTCACCTAGGATGATTAACAATGCCAAACTCCTAGGTGCGGAAATTCAGGTTTCACCGAGTTATAAGCCCGCGAAATTTTGATTTTCATGTGGGCACCAAAGGGGGGGGGGGTACGTCTCACCTCAAATTTTACGTTAAATCTGATAAGGATTACCGAGTTTTGAATTTCGAGCACACTCTCACTTACTACGTGGGAGGACTTGTGCATAGAAATTCGAAACTGGGAAATGATTTGCACCATATAGAATCTGCATTCCACCCATAAAATGGCGGCTGGAAAAATCACCAAATTTGAATTTTCACAAGCCCCTCATATGGCTTATGTATGAGATTCCACTGTATAAGGGGGCATATGAGGGGCTGGTGAAAATTCAAATTTGGTGAGATTTTTCCCACCGCCATTTTATAGGTAGATTCCAGATCCAGATTCTATATGGTGCACCATTTTCAATATGGTACCCACAAAATGGCGCCGGGAAAATCACCAAATTCGAATTCAACCACCCTTTGGTGCCCACATGGAAATTAAAGTTTCGCGGGCTTGTAACTCGGCGAAACCTGAATTTCCGCACCTAGGAGTTTGGCATTGTTAATCATCCTAGGTCACCTCTTAAATCCACATTGTGTCGAATCTGTGCTAGGGTGGCATGTGCATCCCTGCCCTTGTCAGTTCCCTTGAATCAGATACGTACTACAGAACCTCCAGAGCTAAACTTGATTATGAGGGCGATAACACAGTAGGAAATCGGATACTGCACGTCTTTACGGTGTTTCCTATGAAGTCACACGTGAAACTGGCTTACAAGGCAACCTATTAAAACAAATGAACTGGAAAACTAATTTAATGTAATGCGAATTAGTTACTGCGTCCAGAACAGAGACATCGCCATCTGATATTATTTTAGAATTTGGAGATTGTTTGAATCACCAAGAATACCTGGAAAACAATTGAATACCCGAGCCCAGCCCACATTACACTTGAATAGTCGTTTCTTGATGACTTTGATGACCCCCGTCGTTACCCGTTTACCAGCTTAATCATTGAAACTGATTTCTATGATTTTACAGAAGTAGGTATGCCTGAATGCCACTTGCGCTTGCGGGATGGGGAAGGTGTTTTTAGCCAGCCGAAAAGAGCGGAGATGTTCTCCTCCGAACTGAACTGTGTATTCGACATCTACAAGACTCAGGAAGACCAATGTGGGATTCGTCTGTCATGTGAGAGCGTGAACAATGAAATAATAAACTATTTTTTAAACTACAAATTGTTTCGGGATGTTAATAAGTCTGTGCCTCTGCCGCGAGAAAATTAGCATAGTTTCTCTTTTCATGTATAACGAACCTATGAACTGCTTATGACTGCTGAATTACTTTCACTTTGTTACAATAATTTCGCGCAGGATTTTTTTCATGTCGTGCTCCTTTTTGGTATACATAACCTAAAATCAGGTCCTCTTGTGGTACAGTTAATGACGTGAACCTCGACAGTGCTGATGCGAGCGGTTTTTGCAAGTCGGACTGGATTGCCATTGATTCCTGCGTTCCCGAAGGAGGCTCGAGGTTTTGTGGCAATGTCTCCAAGATGACGTGTACGTCCTCAGTCGTCTATCTTATTGACTTCACTAAAAAGCATTTTTCACATGTCCCCGGCGTACGGCGTCGACACCGTATGCAGCGTAGAGTTTATCCCTAGCGATGTGATGACCTCTTTGAAAGTGGTAGGTGTGGAAACTCAGAACTGACCCTTCTGGAGGGTCACAAAGTTTGCGGTCGAAAGATGCAAGCAGAGGGACGGGCGTATGTGCTGACTAGTTATGCAAATCCGGAAAAAAAATGCGTTCCGTACCGGATTACGATTCCGGTCGGAAAGGAACGAAAAAATTACGTTCTGGTTCCGACTCGGAACCGGAACTTTTTCCTTCGTTCCGTCCCGATTTCGGAAAGTTCCGGTTCCGATTTTGGAAAACCAGGAAAATTGAAATAAAAATGCGCTAAGGAAGTAAATAGCCCTATCGCAACATATTTAACTTATTTATTAACTTACTATTATTATTAAAGTTAAACTTATTCAGGTATTAATATTTAATATGGGTAGACAATGTCTGCCTGGACTCTGCCAAGAATGACGGTCGCGTTTCCATCCATATCTAAATGGTT
>WJFA01000280.1:0-46551 GCA_009870155.1 Pseudobourletiella spinata
TCACTATTTCCTCACACAGCGCCACACATTTGCAGCTAGGGAGTTGGAAAAATAAACGAGATACAAATCAGAAGCTTGAATCCAATTCAAAAAAACAGTATAGGCATCATGGCATCAGATTTTAATGGGTGGGAGGCAAGCGGCTAGACGAGGTAAGTAGGATTGAAAAAGACACTTCCAATGAACAACAACTATAATAGCTACTATTGGTCAACTTAAGGGTATTTTTGTTTATTTTGATATTTGTGGATTCTATCCCTCTTTGGGGTCAGAGATCGGTCCGTTTTTACCATGGGGAGATGAGTTTAAACATTGGCTTGTGCAATTGTAGCAAATGAGGAAAACCTATCGGTGGTCCGTGAAATTAGACTATACAGTCTACTGCTACTGCTATCATTGGTACGGCCAGGGACAGTTGTAAATTTATACTGCTAGTACCTCACTATTAGTGGGACACATTTACAACTGTAAGTCTTTAAAAAACTTGTCATCTGGACCGTGGAAAATTACGTCGTTATATCGGCGTCGCACGGACTTTGTCATTTCCCTCTTTGCATCCCTCGCCGGGGGATCAGACTGGCGCCTTTTCCTTCTCTCTCCAAACTTCTATAATAAACACAGTATGTAACCAGTGAGGCTTAAAATAGCATGGAAATATTAGTATAGCTCGAATAATCAGCAAGAGTCAACAAAACAGAAAATTAAATGGATTATCAGCCACCGTAATTTTACCTTTACCACCACAGTTTAAGGCTATGCCGCTAAAGAATGGTCCTTTCATTAATTGAAATGTCACGTAGGCCCGGGTATCAATGAACCCCAGGAAAGTTACCAACGGGATGACCAGAAAGTAGCGCAAAGACATTTTCTTTCATCTCACTTCGAATGCTCCCTTATAGGTTTCAGTTTATTAAAGATACGGATGACAGATAGATCAAACAGTGACGGCGATAGCTATGTCAGAACAGTAGCAGATGTTTGAACATCCCTCGTCCATGTTTACAGAAGTCAAGAGAACGTGAGATTGTAGAAGTACCTTAGTTTCCTGATAACCCATATGAAGGAAGAAAGATCACACAGAGCAAACGTCTAACGTCACGGATGTCTAACAATCACATGATGACGAAAAGCGTGGCTACACAACCTGCGTGCCGCAACAGATTACGTCCAACTGACCATATATTATTCCATGCCCGATAGCTCACAGCTGTTGGATAAATTTTGTGTAGGAACCCAAATAGTTTATTTTTACCAGAAATTCATCTGTTTCATCACAACGTTGTTTGTGCCACAGACTACAAAAATTGATGGAATAAACATGATGGTGAATATTCAGAGAATAGATGAGGCCTGAAAGCATAAAACTTGATACTTCAAAAGTTACACACCGACAAGCTCGAGATGGATAAATCCTTCATCTTTACCCGATTAAGCCACTACTGAGCCGCCATCAATGTGCAGTTGATGATGATGGTGACGATGATACAAGCCCTGGAAACAACTCAAGTCCTTGCTAATGTTTATCATTTGTATGCACAGCTTATTTCATTTAGCTCATAGGCTGTAAGTCTGACCTACTGGACATCTAATTTGATTCACTCTAGTAAAGCGTTGACGTGGTTAGGGTGTCGATATAACATGATGTGAAAGAAAACACCCAAGATAAAGGCATCAGCGTCAGTGATCGCATGAGTCACAAAATACTCACGGAAGGGAAGAGGTGACGAAGGTATTCATATACTTTAAAATCCCCAATGAAGTGGATACAGGGACATTGTTACTCTGACAACAGATGTAGATAATTTCGACACAAGTGATTGATTTTCATTCTCAGTGGTGAGCCAGCTAGCGTTAATTATATATTTTGACTCTTCATGGTGAAACCAATTCATTTTGATGTTTTACTGTCGACTTTCTTTGTCAAATCATTATGAGTATCCGGTGCTCTTCGTTGAGAACGGAATTTCCATGAATTTTACATTCATTCCTGTACGGTTTCTAGCACCGATTCCTGTCAGTCATATCAGCACAATCCAAAAAGATTGCTTCCCGCTGACTTCTCAAGTTCATGGTCTCAGAGGGTCATCTTGGACGCCACAGGGTCAATCAAACATACCTGCTTTAAAATCAACTGCGCGTCAAAAACTTGGCAAGAGGAGATCTTCAAAAATCCTGATCCCCTCATAAATGTTAAGATTACATAATGGGATAGTTTTCTGGATTTTTCCAGAGTTGGTAAACGAAGTAGAGGGTATACCATAAATATGACGACTGATATAGTGAGGAACGATTTATAGTAGAGGCAGGGGAAGATGTACTCTTCAAATAAAGTTAGAGCCTGACCCGCTACTATAAAAGCATCCAAGCCTCTTCAGGACTCGGCAGTCCGCACAGGAATGACTGTAGATGTGCGGTAAATAGTGCTTAAACGAGTCGAAAGGAATTCCTTCCATGTAAACCAATTACCCTTTGGCCTTATTAAGGAGTGTCAAAGCGGATGATTCAGGATTTTCATGTGTTAACTCCGACCCGCACGACGACGACGACTTAAGATAACGACGATGGTCTCCCCTTTAGCCATTGAAAGCGGTGACTAAAGGGACTTCTCACAGTTCAAGTCTACGCGTACCCCTTCCTTATTATGCGCGACTATCCGTCGCCTCACCACGACGAATATCATTGCAGAGTTGAGCTGGTCCACGGTAGGTTCTTGTTGTGAAGGAAGGATCGTACTTGCCCATCAGCTTTACCGTGTGCTTACGCTCCAAGAAATACGCAACTCTTGCACAACGACCGGACGATTCGACAATATATACGCGTTACTGAAAAAAATATAATAGGAAAATAATTAAAGAAGAGCTTTAAAAAGTCATTGTTTCAACAGTTGTTGCCCACAAGTATCCCTGTGTGTGATTCACTCGCTCGAAAGTGCCTTGCTTTATCGGAGGTGAGCTTTAAAAATTGTAGAGGAAACGTTGTCGAACGGAAGAGACAATTTCTGTAGGTTTTATGTGTTAATTTACTTTTGGAATTTCATCAGTATAATTGAACATATCCAGTTAAGCTGGTGTCATGTGGTGGGTAAATTTAGTGAGGAAAGTTCAGTGGAAGTGGAAAAGTTGGAAATTGAGGAAAATATGTAGGGAGCTCCGATTGATGATTCAGCACGGGGGGCTGAAAATGAGACGAGCAATTAGAGGAGCACAGTCTGGTTTACGACGTTTAGCCCGCTTTCAAATGCGACTCATTAAAGAAAGAGATTTAAAACGGAGGGGTGGGGTGGTGCCAGGCGATTTATCATCTGGGGAGAAGAATGTGGGAACAGATGGATTACAACAGGATGAATTTGATGACCTGGATGTGATATCACTGGAAGCGTTAACCAACTATAGGAAGTGGCTCAATAATCACAACAACTTGCTCGAGATCTCCTCCTCCCTCAGCTCGTCAGATGATCTACCTGAACCCTCACCCGACAAGTCCGCCTACGTCTGGTGTAATCAACGGGCCGGCTCGGTCGCCATTAACATCGAGACAGGTGGACCTGGGCGGCAAAGAAATGTCAGTGGGTTCGCGGGAAGGTCCAGATCAAAAAGATCACCCTCCCACCAAACTCGTGGGCGACGATCAAGGATGCACACGAGGAGGGGCAGCAGTCAGAAATCCTCACATCACCTGGGGTACACAGAGCAGCATTGTCGTAAGTCAAATTATCTCTGACAACTCTTCTTCTTGTCCCCATCTCGACCCCTCTCTCGCTTTCTCCCAACCTGGGAAATCACGATAGACTTATCACAATTTTTCTCTTCTCTCCATTCTTCTGAATCTCCTGCTCAGGAGATAGAAGAAAGTGAAGTTTGTGCTTTCACTCCCTTATTTTACCATGCAAATTGCCCATCACGTCTTATGTATATGAAAATCTTGCTGACTTTGATTTCCTCCCTACATCCAATCCTATTTTCGTTTTACCCAACAAACAAACTACAGTGCCTGTCTGAATCTTCCATCCAGCTCCTCTTACACATGATATTCCTATGCCCAGAGTTTCAATTTTTCTCTCTTTGTTCCTCCTCCTTCACTTGGTGCAAGTTGGACTTCACGCTTCAAACTTCTATTCCCATCGTCGCTTCTGTTTTTGCTTGCATACAAAAATTTATATCTATTCCCAACGAGCAGTTCGTCTCACTCTATTCATATTCTGTAAATCTTGAGAGAGATCGTACTTGTGGAATGCGCCGGCTGTTCCTGGTATTCATTTCAATTGACTCATATTGTGTATGTGCACACTCCTCTGCACAGAGAGAAGTACTTTCCTGGACTTTTTATTCGAAGACTCACCCCCACCATCCAGATTCTTAACTTCTCAGGCCCTGCAGAATATTCTAGGATGTCCAAAGTGTCGGGAAATTGTGCCCATTGTGCCATCGGACATCAGCACATCGCGTGGTTGTCGGCCTTGCGAACAGTAAGTCCAGCTGGGTAGAAGACGTGTGTTTGTGTGTGTGTGTGTGTGTGTTGAGTCAAGTGCTCCTCCTCCATTCGCTGTCATCCCCGATCTCATCCACTTTTTCATTATACTCCCCCTGAATGGTTCATGCGAGGGGAACTACATTTTAAAAATTTATGCAGCATGAAAGTTATGTGTCTTCGTGTTCTCACGTTCCTTTTGGCCATGGCATCTCCACCCCAGTTCCACCACCAAGGCGGAGGCGAGTAATGTGAGCCTATCCTACCTCACCCCCTTTCTGTTGCCCGTATTTCCGCGGAGGATCATGCGTGACGGGAGGAGCACTCCATGAAATTATGCCGGTGCTATGCACGACTCCTGATGAGTGTATACTAGTGAGTGATGCATGTGGCGGGAGATTATGTGTAAATGTTTTTCCTTGTTTCCAGGTGTCTTGGGCATTCAGAAACTGGGAAGTGTCTTCTATGTGAGTGCTCCTATGGGGAAACAAAAAGTTTACTTCTCGAGAAACTGACAATGAGAAGTTGGCTCCGTCCCTGTCGCTATCAATCCTACGGTTGTCAATCACTTGTAGGCATGGAGGTCATCGAAGACGGGGAGCACAATGAAGATGAGTGCGAATTTCGACCTCTTCATTGTCCCTTCATGCTTTGCCGTCGAAGATTCTCGAAGGAGTCATTAATAAAACATCTACATACGGAGCACCACCTGTATCCCCATGATGGTAAGCCATATTTATTATGGAAAGATCATTCAACCGGCTGACCCTTAGCTACGACAGCGGATTAGAATAAAACCACTACTTCTGGAATTCCACGTAACTGTTCTCGTATTAGCTACCTCCTCGTACTAGCTACTACACTTAATGGGAGTGACGAATTCAAGTTTTAGTAAAAATTTTGTGAACTAGAAGGTAGTGTTTAGGGCGTAGTAAGTTTCCACGGCTTTGAATTGCGACGGGGTTGGCACAGGTTTCCAATTGTAGCTTCATCTTTAGCAGCACATCAGCCAGCTTCGTAAATTCCCGCGGTGGGGACGCATTGCGCACCTCCCATGGACGTTCGGAGTATTTCCCATGTTTATGTCTGCATTACAGTAACCAACCAACCTAGTAGTAGCCTGCTAGCCTGCATGGTCTATCTATGGTTATCACATAAGAATATACCCTTCAAGGATTTTTTCCCATATCCATAGAGGGAATATGGTGGTGGTTGTGGGAAATGAGCCACTGAGGTAAAAATCAAAATGAATTTATGAAATCATCCAACATCTGTTGCGTAGATTTTTCCTAGAAGTTAAATTTGCTGGAGTCCTCATCACCGCACCGGAGAAGTTTCTGTAGTTTTTACATTAGTTTCCCGTGTTTAAATGATTTCGGGAAATACCTGAGGCTGGGATGTAAAATTTTTGCGGAATGATACTTCCACCATGTTGATTTCGTGTAATTTCTCCATTCCATAATAATGACTCCGGGAATGAAAACAGGTTAATTCGAAACGTGATGGTATCTCCAACTCTTCTCACATACTGTTACGTAAGAAACAGATAAGATTCAGCTCTGCCAGTGCTTTCTTCATCTCTGCCATAATACAAGCGGTGGAACCAGAAACGTGTTGCTGGGGTAGAGACGTTACGAGAAAGCGAGGGCATTTCATCTGGTGAAACGGTGGGGAAGTCAAACCCACACATGGCCTTCTCCCTCCAAGTGCCAGTTCCTTCTTTCCACCCTGAGAATTGGCGTATTCCACTCCGCAACTATTATGAGGGTGATCGGGAGGAAAGTACGGGGGGAATGGTGCGCAACGATGTAGACGTAGCCGTTTGGTTAGTTTCCCACTTACATCTGTGCTTATTCTTAATTTTCACTTTTCCTTCATTCAGCCTGAACGAGTTTTGGCAATCTTTGAACTTCTGATCACGTCCTCACCAATTTCACACCAGTAGTTCTTTTCTGCATAGTCCTCCCTCCCTACTTACTATTCTGAGGCGGAAGGAGGGTAAGTCGGGGCCATCATTTCCGCCAACTTTTCCCCCAGAAGTTGGTCAACGGGCACGATAAAGGCCTGGGAAAAGTTTCCGTCGTAACGATGGGATCTGAATTGAATAAATTGATCAAATTAAGCTGTTTCACTCCCCAATAATCCTGTGTCTTTGACCGTTAGCTCTGGCTATTAAGGTAACTGTAAAGAGCCCGTCTTCTCGGGACTCCCCTTGAATATGTGTCTCCATCTTTGTTCCTATATAGTTCGTACTTGGTTTGCCTTTTTTTGGACCGAAATTTAAAATTGAAGGCTTTGGTATCGACAGTCAGTGAATCAGTGTCATGTGTGATGATTTCGGAATGTGAAATTAAATATATTCCCACTGGTTGCAATCAAATCAGTATAGTGTCTTTGGACATGATCCTTTATGGCAAATGTTGGTTGCACTTGTTGCTGTTTGATTGTCAATTCCTGTGGTTGATGAGGCATAGTATGACAAAAATGGTAAATTAAGGAAGACAGCGTTCTGCGTGTGGAGCTCCGTCCGTGGAGGTCATTTTGAGTTGTCCTATACTCATCTCAGAGAAATGAGGAGATAAGAAAGATCTGAGGTGATCTGAACTTGGCCTGGGTTGTATTAACAAATACAGAGTTGTTTTTCATACTAAAGAGATATCTTATCTTTTACCGTGGTCGTGTGGATACGTTTGTATTCCTAGTTGCAGAAGTGCGGTTTATATCTTCAGCACTGACTGCACTCTGCTTGGAGGAGTTGATTATCGATTTGATCATCGTAGTATTGAATTATCACTAAAATGAGTGTTGTCCACTACTTTGTGTTTTTGTATGTTTACCAGGGCCTAAACTCGAGGGAAACATAATTTGTTTGCCGAGTAACAAGAGGCATCGGGGGGCTCGGGCAAATTATACCCTGGATCCATGTGCTGTGTCGTGCTACGGGAACATTTTTATACTGCGGATACTGAGACACTCCACCTCGTGGTACATATGGGTGTGGACTTGTAGGCCAGACGAGGAAAAAATCCACAAGGACGAAGGCACACGGGAAAAGTTCCGCTACACAATACGATTTCGACATCCGGCAAGTCGATCTAACGTGGGTGCTTCACCTGCTCTCACATTAACTGGCGTCACTGCATCTCTCTGGCTCTCAATGGAAGAGGTAAGGGTCACTCTACTACGGCTCAATTTTGAGCATTATTCTGAGCTAGGTGTAAGTTTTTTGTAATTAAGTTGTGGTGTGTTCCGGGCTGACACAATTATTGCCCCAGGGCTGAAGAAAAATCTGTTCCCAGTTTTCAAAATCCAGATTTTTCAACGGTATCAGCAACAGAGAACACGGGAATTTGACTGCCGCTATTAAGAGGGTTTAACATGCCTCTTGATTTGATGCCTCTTGCGGTAAATCTAATTTAAAATGAAATATCGCTCAGATTCGAGGCCATAACCAAAAGTTACGACATGGATTAACGTGTGCAATTTTGAATTTGATCGTTACTTTTATTGTTGTAGATAATGGAGCGCGGCCTGTGCCAGATTCTGCCGGAACAGGGATCATTATTTGATTGCCCCGAGGAGAATGATAGTCTCGTTGTTGACTTTGCCTTGGTAATTCACCCTCCAGTTTCCACACCGAAAGTGGGGTTACGATTTCAACCGCCCCCGGTTGCAACTAAGCCACCACCGCATCAAGTGAAATGTTATTAGGAATTCTCCTTAGCATTTAGTACATTAATTTAATAATCTTAAAACTGTATCACATTTTTGTTATGTAAGTATTGTTCAGTAAAACTGAGTTATTACTTATTTCCAGAACTTACCATTTTTTGTTATAGAATCTTGTTAGAATTCCTGTGCCCTGTGCTGAAGAGCGTATTCAGTATTTAGTGTGACGTGCGGGCTGTGAGGTTTACCGAATCCTACGACGACTCCCAACCAATTGACAGATGACCTATTCATTACAGTTATGTGCGTTGTGCAGAGGGCCCAATTAAGTGATTACATTTGGGGCGGGTAAATGTAGGGATAAGCTGGAAGGATTCATTCGCTACGTCGGTTTATCTTCAGCATGGGAAACTAAATTGATTTCCTGATTGCTACAGTGGTGGTGGTGATGTTGCGGCTTGAGGAATTTTTATGGGGAGGAGACGTTTGTAGACAGCGATGAGGGCAATGGTGGCAGAGAGCATCACAACAGCTGCGATGGCAGACGTGGTGATAGTTCCGTACTTGGTGTAGATGTACGTAACAAAGAATGGACCAACTACGCGAGCCAAACTACTGGATCCAGTTAAAGCGCCCATCCAAACCCCCTGCAATAAATCAGTCACCCTTTGAAACTTATCTTTTCAGATGGAATTAAAAACTTTTTCGGCAAGTCAGCAAGTACAAGCGCACACCACTTCTGTTAGGTGTAGTTCCGTCTGCATATGTATATCACTGCGCTTAGTATGGGAGCATTAGCTCTGTGCCGGAGATATTTTCACATCGCCTCCGCACAATGCGTTACTTGCTGCGTGCGTCCCTCATTTTATTCCAATGCCTCGGTATGGGGGGACGGACATGTACTCATGCTTACTTGAGGCCTTGGCCCGACCATTTTCGAGTAAATCGTTTGCAGTAAAACGACAGAGTAGGGATAGCCGATGGTGCAGATGCCGTAACCAACTGCCACTACAATTCCATTTAAAGCTGGTATAGCAAAACACCAGCTCTGCTCCGGCGGACATCCATGTTGAATAACTGTCCAGCCAGCCTCTTCAATTAAGTTGCAGGTGGCCCTATCCATGATGTCGGGGAGGAGGACTGTGTTGCGCATACAGGCTTCGATCCTCATCGGGGCCACCGGCCCGGATGGAAAGGGGAAGAAGAATAATCGACCCAGGACCGTGGATCCCATCCCTAGTCCAATTAGAACAATCCGTTCGTCGTACCTATATTCGCACAGTTTTTGGAACCGAGTTCACAATGTCACCACCATTAGCCAACTTGAGTAATTTCATCCTTGCGGGTGGCTGGGAAAAGTTTATAGGTTTAATTACTTTCTGCATAGTTGCGGGATCGTGAAGAAACATGCCAATGCAATTATTGATGAGATTGACGTGGCGATTCCCACGTTTCGGATCGCGTCCCGATGACTCCACCCGAATTGGTCAATCGTGACAGGAGTTCCCAGGCTAATCCAATCAAAGTTTACATGAATTTTTCACATTTGCGCGTCAAATCCCCTACCTCATTCCAATGGTACACCTACGTCTCAAGGAGGGAGTAGCTGAAGAAAATGACGAAGAAGCCAATCATGACGGGGAATAAACCAATGTAATCAGGCGGTATTCTTGACCAGTCCACGTCGGTCCCCGTTTTTCCTAAAAATCCATACGAGCACTTTTTGTCACACAAATCCTCATCATCAATGCTTAGCTCTTTCACCAACTTCAGACATTCCAGTTCACCTTTCCCCTCACCACCTCGAGCCTCGCGATCAGCAATGCTGGAGTCCTGGAAGAACTTCGGAAGGTACAGGATCAGATTCAATAATCCAAAGAAGGCAGCTATCCAACCCGAAGCTGTATACATGGAGAATGTCAGGGTACCACCGATCCTAAACCCTGGATCGCCCAGCGGGGTCAGAAGAACTTGTGCCGCTGTATTAGAGAACATTTGTAGAACGAATGAGCGATGATCCTGATCAAAGTGGTTCAGTTGAGGAGTCAATCGGTTCCACCTCACTGTAAGTTCTACGTAAAAAAGGCTGTCTTACCCGGCCCTAGAATAAATCCTAAGGACTGACACAGGGACAGATGAGAAATAGCAGCCGTCCGTTCTTTAAGTAGAGTCCCTTGTGATATAAAAGTTCTGCAAGCAGTAATACTACCTGAAAAAATAAGAGCACTATTAATATTGCTTCAACCCAAACGAGCATTTTCTACGATGACAGTACTAATTCCTTATATTTACACGCCCCCACGGAGAGGTATACAAGAAGCTGTCGGGAGGAGGGGACAGGAAACACCAAGGAAAGAAGAATTGGTCAGGGGCGATTTGGGAAAATTCCATTAGACGCTGAGCGTATGCCGAAAATCAATCGCTTCACCGCTACATAAAAAGTGGTTTGATTTGACAGGGGAGAGAAAAGTTTAAGAAGGCAGGAGTTCGCTGAGGACTGAGCGGAATGGATGGCCGGAATTAAGTGAGTACCTGAGCTGACTCCTACGAGGAGGCGGGCCGCAAACATGTAGTACTTGACGTTTGTCCCATGAACGGGCAGAAGAGCGTACCAGGCGTTGGACAGAATAAAGACGACGAGGCAGAAAAGAGATGGGATCCGAATAGAATTGACTCTGTTACACCACCATCCAATTAACGGGGAGGAAATCAATTGACCCAGCGGGTTAGCTGCGACGATCCCACCAAGCCATTCCTTATTCGCCTCCGGATCGAGCTAGATTAAAGTAAAGCCAGAAAAGAGATCTATGTAGTTCTACAACCAGGATTTTCGCTCTTAATCTCAGCTGTAATGAAAACATTGGATGGGTAATAGTGCTGACGCGAGAACAGGGTCATTCCAGCGTACATTTTAGTTGTCGAGCACACGCCAACAGATTCACGTTCACATTCCCTGACTCCACTGATTCGGATAATGAATTTCCTTACGAGTTCCCAGATCACATACGTATTAGCATTATTAACGTAAAGTCTAATTGAATTGTGCATTACACATTACGGAATACGTGACGTATTGCTGAATTTGGGACTGCGAATTTGTGTTAATTGCGTTTTCTTTTCGTCCACCATAAGCTGTTGGTTAGCCATTAATCTGAAATTAAATCTGTAAAGATATGAACGGATAACCAACTCCCTGAAAAATGAGGAAAAGAATGTATCCGTATCTTGCTCAGAAATGTGTGGGGGTAGGGAAAGGCTCGCTGTAGAACTTTCGGTGCTAATTACCGTTTGCAAAAATGGCCACAGTCCAGTTACGACTATGGAGGCGCCGAGGCACTGGACGAATACTGTAAGATAGATGATTTTCAAGGACAAATGCCTCCGACGTCGTTCCTGATCTGTTTCCAGTCGTATCTCCCCGGCTTCGCTGAGTGGACTTTTAAATAAAGACAAAATTTCAAGATACAGTACATAAAAATGCTGCGACATTGCCTTAGATTTACTCCTGGAACATGAATTCACGATTATCTTACACATTTTGGTAGTCGTTGTTGTTATGAGCTTCGAAGCGAAAGTCTTTATTCACTACGTATTCCTTTCCTCTCAATCCCATTGTTTGTGTGCAATCGGTAGTGTTCTACAGGATATCTTCAAGATTTATATTTTAGGTAAAAATGCAATACCAATGCTTGAGCCGTCGAGAGGGTAACCTTATGAAACTTGGCTACCAAATCAAACGGTCTCGTTGCACGTTCCTCCAACTCCGAACGTAGAAACTGATGGTAAATAACATCGGGCTTAAGAAGCGGTGAGTTCAGGGAATGCGGAGTGGATTCAGGTCAAAAGCCGAAACCCGAATGTAGAGCCATACGCCACCTCGGATTTAGCATCATGTCGAAAAGTTGTATGGGAATAAAAGGAAAGGCGTGAGCTACCTTGACTAATCTCTGACCCTGATATGAAGCTAACTGCCTGGACATAATCCCGGACATCATTTATCAAGCCTCTGCGTAAATGCATTTATTGATGTCATCTCATAAAGTACGGCACGGGACTGACACATGTTATGCGAGAATGTTGAGCGGTCCAATATTACTCTTGGAGAACTTCGTAGAAAACTCAAATTTCGACATTTAGAATAGGCGGCTTTTAATTTATCCATCGTCATCATAAACGCCGCATCACGATAATGTGGAGCTTAAGGGGGACAAATCCCGAAGTAATCGCGTGTCGGTCCGATAAGCGCAACTTTTATCACTGCTACGTCTACAAGCTGCCAAGCTGGATGGTGATTTCTTTCGAATCCGTTGAAGGCTCTCATTACGCCTTTCGCAACATTTTAACATCGGGAGTCACAAGTCACAACTTGCGTTTGAGTGACTGCTCAGGACTCCACTGTAACATGTTACTGGGACTTTCCTATAATTTACACGCTAACGCTTAAACTACAAAAGCTATTGCTTCAATTTAACTACTTACAATGTAATTATTTAGACTCGCGGGAACTAGTAACAAAAAGCTGCATAACAAAGAAAGTATTTAGATCGTCGTACAAATTTCCAACTTCATTGGAATCAGATGTGGTTACGATTTTCTGCTCAGTGAAGTGTAAATGCGATTTATAGCAAGAAATAAGCACAGCACCTGCATTTGGGGAATGGAGTCTGTATTACAGCAGGTCTCAGAAACTGTGGTGACCACTCCTTACACAAAGAAATTATTCCCTCCTCGTTCACAGGAAACAGAATGTCACATCTTCACCAAAGATTGTGATTTCTTATAAATGTATGTTGTTTAAGTTTCTAAATAATTTCTGAATTTTTAATGCCTCGCTCACAGTGAACAAAATTTTCCGCAACTAACACGTCCCGAAAGATGACTGACGTTTAGTTAGGGTCGCGTAAAACTACCTTTCAAATTGCATCTTGCATCAATACTTTAGGCTATCCGAAAGGCGCGAAAACAAACGAAACAATTAAACTATTCATCGAGGAGTTATTTTGTTCTGTGGGAGTGTTTTAACGTGGGTGTACACGACAGCTTCAAATCCATCCACAGGTCAAACGGGTTGACGTAAAGACACAAATTATAGCTTGTTGGAGAGCTTCTGGCAAGAGTAATTTATCCATCAGGTCGAAAGGTCATATAGTACAGGATGTCTCAAAACCGTATGTAACATTTGTTTTCAATCTAACTTCTGAACCCCTCGCCGCAGATCAATTATTTTTGTACCGATCGAGTCCTGAGGCTGTTAGGTACCATTTTCATTTGAGCCAGTCTACTGATTCCTGATATATTGGAGTTGGAATAAGAAAATATAAGGTTATACAACCTTACAGCAATCGCGTCATTGGGGGTCACTTTTCCAGATTACCCACTGTTTTAACCAAAGAAGTGGGTTCCCTTGCCAGTAGCTTTCGAACACGCTGTAACTTGCCTTTGTGTCAAACCGTTTGACCTGTGTGTGAATTTGACGGTGCCGCTTTTACCCACGTTGAGACATCTCCAAAAACTATCTTTCGGCTTCTGTTTCTAAACTAGCCCCACGATGTCTCCGAGATTCTACAGGAGAAAAATCTCAAAGGCCCAGCTTTAATTTGAGCTACCTTGGATGGCTCTATGTTAACTGGTTTAGGCTTGCTTCACGAAACAAATCGATGGCATCATTTTTGACAGAAGTGCTTACAAGGGTCATTCTCACATGTCAAACGCACACAGTACTTCTAGAAAAACAGTAGGTGCGGAAACTTAGATTTGACCCGGCTACTGGGTCACAAAGTTTTGGTCAAACTATGCCTAGGGGGAGTACGTGCTAAACTAACTAACAAATCCCATAAGAAAATCGCCGTTTAAATTTCGAGTGATTTTTGAAAAAAACCACAAAATCCCAACCCAGTTGTTGTATGCTTGTATTATCCACTTGGATGGGTAACAAAACCTACGTTTCGCACTTTCTGAAATTTTCTTGGTGTTCTGAGGCAAACATTCTATTGACAGGCTTTGACCCCATGAGGCCCTATGTGTGTTGTTGAGAACTCACTCGAAATCCAAAACTGGAAAATCCTTAAAGAATTTAACACGAGATTTTCCAGCCAGCGCGTACCACCTCCATGCAACCATTGAACTCAATTGGTAGTGATCACTTTAAGACCCAAAGGAAGGAACTTGAAACTAGCCGTAATGGGTTGGGTCATGAAGATCATCGAATGACCTTTCTCCCAACGGATGGAAATTTTTGAACCGGATATTCCATAATTGATATCGCCGTATGACATGACACTACTCTACTGAAATTGGTTAACTTGTATACCTAACTAAAGTCAGGTCATTCGAGGCAGCCGATAACCGATGACCTTTATGGGCACAACTCTCCAACATGTAAAGCATTATTTTTACCGCGTATGCTCATACAAAAAGTTCAACAGGTTACCATGACCCTCCTTTCCTAAATTCCCATTACAGGCGTATTTAACTATTTTATCACGTAATTAGAAAATAAAATCCATTCATACAACACAACCGTTTTGAAACATCAATTTTGGAATACGAACTGATACCTTAACGAACTATATCAAACGAATGATTTTCTTTATTGCATGATAATATTCTTTCGTATATTAAGTTCATGTAAGTGTACTAAATACTAGTACTCAAGCCACAGCAGATATGTCGTTACCCAAGGCCATATTGAAACTCAGATACACGTCAAAGTTTTATGCAAACGTTTGTGATGAACTGAAGACTCGTACTTAGCTGGTTAGAAATGGCGTACGTACTTGGTAACTTAAGTGAAATAAAGTGTACAAATATATACAGTTACAACGGCTGTGAAACACAGTTGCTACAAAAATAACAAAAGACAACTGCTGCTGCTAGAAACATAAAAAATTTGTAGAATGCATTTACCCATGGACCCCTTCGAGAAGTAAACGGGCTTCTACATCTGAAGCTTCATTTAGTTTCCGGTTTTGAAGATGGGCTAATAATTCAACGTGACCAAACATTTGGTATTTCATTGCTTCCTTCAACATAAGGAGGTATTTCACCTGAAGAACTAGATGCTTTTTCACCATTTTCTCATCCTCCACAACCTCCGTTGCTTGCTTTTTTGTCTCCATAACAACGTACTCGAAAAATGGAACTTGGTCGGGTAAGAAGCAGCTCCACAGGGTTACGATGTCCAATGACTTTATAGAACCCAGCTCCACCGGTCTTTCGTGCTGGCAATGACAACGGCAAGAAACCTTTATCTGGTGCTGATCAAGCAAATATTCGTAAGTGGCCTGCGGAAAAATAAATATGGCTTTGCCTTCTGATTTCGTCTCTCATGCCTTACATTTTTAACTCCCACCCACAACACATTTCAATGGTTTTTTTTGTTGAAAATCGATGAAACAGCCTACCTTTAAATCGAACACATTTACCAATTTAATGGTATGCTGGTGGTATAAATAGTCGCCTACTGGACAGGATTCAAAAAATACTTTTACAATTTTTGAATTGGAAAAAATTTCTTTCCCTAGTTTCTTCCACAGTAGTCGTGCATTTTCGCCTTCGAATTTGCTGATATCGATCACCACAATTACGTTTTTAATGTTCATCATCACATATTTAGCTTGGTCAAAACGGCCCGCAGCGCCAGAAATGTGGCATCCGATTTCAATCACGGAGTTTAAACTTCCAATCTGTAAGTAAAAAAAACTATAATTACTTTTGCTTTCCATTTGCGATAACCACTTGCTTTTTCACACTTACAAGAATTTCAAGATCCGTTGAGCTCGCTATTACCACAGTATCCATGCGGATTTCGTTAGGAAAATATATGTACTCATTCGGGTCATGAGGTTTTGGGTAGCCGGGTGCTAGACTGACTTTGAATTCGAAACAAGATAACATGTTCAACTAGACCCACACAACATATTTTAAAACCTTAGCATAAAAACTACGGATATCAAAAAACGATATCACGACATGTGGGAGAACTCACCGTTTGCGATGTCATCTTGGTAAAATATGAGATGTCCATCCAAACTGTTTCTACCTTCGATCTTCACATTCCGTAAAACAATGCTATCTGGTACCAGGGTTGTCTTGGTACTTTCCATGACTTCGCCAGTGTAATATTGACCAGTGTTCCGCCGTATAGAAACCCAGGATCCAGGCTGAAAGTTCAGCGCTGTTGATTTCGTCAACGCCGTGCTCTTGGAGGAATGGACTTGTTCCACACCCAGTGACTTCCTGCGCCGCTCGCGCTTGGTGCCGTCCATTGTTTGATTTGCTCTCGATCTATATGCTGAACATTCAAAGAGTTTTTTTAACGTACATTGAATGTGCAAATGCGGTGTCAGTATCAAGTTGTAGAAGCTTCCTCCAAAAGTCTACCACTTGCGTTTCACCCCCTTCAACTTTCTTGACCGCGGATTAGGAATTTGGGCACCGGTAGCGATTGTTCATCACATGATCAATTGTAGAAATCGCTGTAGAATTTGCTGCTTTGACTTAAATACATCTGTTTTCTTATGCAAAAACGTAAACGCTGCGGCGTCAAAACGATCAAAAATTTAGTTCATAAACTTCACAGATTAAGACAATCAAGTCATTACCTGAGAGAGTTAAATTAGTGTTAGAAAATCACTCGTGTTTTCAATTTCAAGCTTGGCGCGGTATTACGGATACGGAGTAGTTCAAGATTCGAAACCACTGCGTCATCATAGTGCAGAAAAGTTATATTTGTATGCGTATGCATCAATCCATCAGATGGTGAAAAATGGATGCTTGGTGGGAAGTCAAGATGAGATGAAGGTTAGCATATATTCGATAGTTGTGGCGACGACTAGTAAAAATCAAACTGACTTATGGAGTGAATGCGGCACATGCGTTAGCTGTAGTTGACCTGGCTATACCGACTCGAGTGCTTGATTAGATTTTGAAGTGACCTGAAGTTGGCGGAACTGCTTGTTTTCGAGATCGAAAGTTTTCGTGCTGAGAAAATTTTATATGCTATATTCAATATTTAAATTAAGTAAATTGTCCTTAGAAATGGTGTTAAGTCACAATTCTGCCTACTCCATTCTGAATTCATAGATAATTGTAGGAGAAAAAATTATGTTTTGCTACAATCTGATAAAATGTCATAACATATGAATTGGAACTTGTCGAATGGAAACTGCAGCAAGAGCGGAGAGCCGAGAGTGATGCGGGGAAGCAATTGTGTAAGTTTCAGTTGCGTGTGGACGAGCTTCGATGTATAAAGGGATACAGAATATATTCGAAAAGATAAACAGGAGTCTGAAACACCGTCCCATGACTATGGTAAGCAATAGATACGGCAATATTTCTAAATCATTGTATGCAACTGAAAACAAAATCTGTTTGTTACACTCTCAGATAGCACATAATCCACAACACTCAAACGGGCGTAGACCAGGTAATACAGGCTTAGCCTCTAGAGGTCCAGGTCCAAGTAATGTTAAAATAGATGTTTCGTAGCCAGAATTCCTCTTTTTCGATTTTCACAGCTCGCTTTTTTCGCATCTTCCTTCCATTTATATATTTTATAAAAGTTAACAATTAGAAATGAGGTTCGGGATTTTGATTCTGCATTTTCCGTAGGGTTCCCTACATAAAACGTGAGGGTTGTCCTTGATTTCTTAAGAACTATAAAAGAAAATGTCTCAGCATCCGTGGGTCTTATTACGTTACATGTTAGTTTCTGCTGTAATTGCATCAAGTTGAATACGGATTATTTTTTGCAGCCTGATGGCTCTGAGTGTTATAAACTGGCTGAGTCTTTCATCGTTGACATGATGAACGTGTTTGCACGTTTTCAGTTGGACATATTATAATTTTTCATTTAGTGAATTCATTCTTTGTTTAGGTCTTCCGAAAGAGTGCAGGAAAATGCTATCCGCAACCATGTAGTTTAGGAAATTAAAATCTCTTAACTTCACATGAAAGTCCAAGTTGCATTTACGAAGTTAAATTCACTATCCTGTCAGTTCAGCGAAGGAACTCGTTTTATTTATAACTGATTTTACAACACGTATTTGCATTAGGACAAATTCGTTTTCATCGCTACATAGGTTGGCCTATAATCAAGCAACTATCGATATCGGTGCATTCACTCGTCGCCTTGCTTTACTCCTCATCGGGTAACTTGGGACGGCGAGCATTGAAGGTAATGATGTCGGTCTGGGTTATCTGTAGGGAAAATGATATTGGATTTATTAAATGTCTTGCATATTTTCTCCATCGCTTGTGCCACCATAATAAGCGTGTAGCATAGATTTTCTTAGGGATAGACATGTAGTCACTTAGCAGCCACAACGAACGCGGTTTAAAAAAATTAATAAAAGTGGGCAACTTACAACTCCAATCGTGAGAAGGAAAAATCCAACGCCAAGAATCAAGTGGCGATTGTATTTCCTTTGCTGGGCCTCGTAGTAAGCCTGCCATGATCCTTCAGGGACAGGAAGGTCATTCATCGTAACTCTTTTAACCTCACTGTGGCCGTGTCCATGACCCATTGATCGAACTGGAAACCAATTATCATCATTAGTTACGATTGCCTTTAACAAGTTAATAACAGTTAGCAATTTAACTTTTAACTGATTATGCATATATAAGTTTTCAGCTCGACCAGAATCAATGCTGGCTGTATCGCTACAGTACTGTTTCCGGGGGAGTGAACTTAAACCGCATTCAAGAACACTAAGGTACCCAGTGATTTCTTATTATCTTACGAAGAAGTTTAGTTCTGAAAATTTGTCACAACATTTTTACGTTTTCCGAAGCGCAGTTAATCGACTGTGAACTGCGTCCCGACAACGCGGGATTCTGTTCGTGACCACAGTTTTCCAACTGAATTCCAATCACCCTCGTTAGGTTCATAACCATTATGCCATAGTATAGACAAATTCTACCAATAAGTATGCCTATAAAACGAAGTCCTTTAGATCTCATGGTTCCCTGCCGGGTTTCTGCTCTCGCAACCATTACCATGATCCTCATTACCACCTACACCCCATTTTTTTAGGGATTTTAACATAACTTACCTGTTCTTGCGGACACAGTTTGAGGGCTCATGAAGCGGCGGGCAGCAACTGCAATGACTCTGGAATTCATTTTCAGGTTGGACTTCACGTTTGTGAAGAAAATTGAAAATTATTTCTAAAATACGGGCCTGGCCTCCACGAACTACAAGTGCTGCTGTGGACTGAGCATTGGATCAATGCCGCAAAGTATAGGACTGAAAATTACAAATCTTACTATATGCTGTGTACATATATTAGCTCAGCAGTGTATTATTTGCCACGGGCTCGGGCCACACTATAGCACTTCCATCCATGAAGTCTTAAGATGATCATCACATGGTCGCCAGTGCGTTTCGTTCAAACTCGCAAAAGACAAGGATGAAGCCGTAGATCTGCTACTCCTGATGCTGTGGAAAAGAACTGGCTCATGTGACGCGGGAAGTCGTGCTAGGAAATTGTACGTGCGTATGCTTTAATCTGCGGCAAATGCACTGGGTTCCAAGTCGTGTTGGTGGTAAATGTACGATTTCCCAAGAAAGTGTTGATAACACCTGAATCATTTTTAAATTCTAGTGAGTTAGTGACAGTTTAAACACAAAAGTATCGTAGTTTATGTTTATTTTTCTTACACGAGGTAGGTAAAACAGTATTTTCTTGCCGTGCCGTCAATTAAATTGAGTTCAAAATTACAGCTCACTCTAAATATCTGAGTCTTCGAAGTTAACATGCAAAATATAATTAACGAGTAACAATATTTTACAGTTTGACAAAAAATGGAAGAAGACGACCACATCGCAAAGTCAGCTGCCGTGGTGGTGGATTCCACAGACCTGGAAAGCATTATGTCAGAGTCCGGTTTGGAGGATGCAACGATGGAGGAACTAAAACCCTTAGAAATTCATCCAGACAGCAACAGCAGCAGTGAAGATTCTGAGGACGAAACAAGAGATGATAGTGAGGAAGGAACTGAAATTGATCGCATCCGTGCCGCCACTAATCAATACCTGGAAGGTAGTAGAATGCGGGCTAATGAACAAACGAATTCAGCCTGGACATTTTTTTGTGAGAAATCCGCTTAACGGCTTTTTTTCATGTAGGCTCGTATACGCTAGCTGATTTGACTGCAGCATTGGACCTACGAAATGAATTGGATGAAGCGGAGAGTGTAGATACAGCAGAACCGGAAAAATTGCGACCATCGTCAAGTAAAACTGTGAAAGCTGTTAAAGTTGAAGCTGGAAATAGTTCTGAGCAACAGATTGAGAAAAGAAATCGAAATCAGGAGGTGGACGGTGACTCAGCGGACGTTGAAAATTTTGGTTTTGATACGTCCATGATTCCTCCAGAGTCAAGTTGGGAAGTACGCCCTAAGTACACGGCGGATTTTTATAGTACAGGGGATAAAGTATCCAATTTTACTTTACGAAGGCGCAGAAAAATGTCACCAACGGTGCAGGGAATGATGGGAGAAGCTCATCTCAGATATGTCCGCGGGGAATTAAAAAGTGCTATCGCCATTTGCCAAGAAATCATCAAAGAACGTGAGAATGTTAAACTATCGATGGGTAAGTTATTAGCATGTCGATTGGTAATTATGTGATTGTGATTATTTTGTAGAGCCGACCATAACGGATCCTTACGCCTTGTTATCCTTGATATACCATGATTTGAATGAGACTGACAGAGCTTTAAGATTTGGCATGATTGGAGCATGCTTGGACCCAAAGCATTGTAAAGAATGGCCGCGCCTAGCTGAAATGTCTTTGGATCAGGGGAACATTCAGCAGGCGATTTCTTGCTATACACATTGTAAGCACAATTTTTTACCAGTTTTACGACTTTGAGCTAAACCTATGTGGCTGCTGATGGAGATGAATTTTTCAGCACTTGCTGTGACTCCCAATGTACCTGAGTTGTATTTTCGTCGGAGCGAGTTGATGAAGGTTGCAGGGGATACCAAAGGTGCTATAAAAGGGTATCAACGACTTGTTCAAGGTAAATAATCTTTTTAGCAGACACAATTTGTGTTTGTAATTTGAGTTCAGTGCGATATTAACTGTGTTTTGTCCGTTCCAGCTCTACCACAAGAGGGAAAGGCGTGTGTTCAAGCGTATCGCAAAGTCGCTCAGCTCTACTATGCTGACAAGGACAAAGAAAAGGCATACCAAACTTTGTTAACAGCATTTGAGGACTACCCGGACTATGTAACTAATATAGGTTAGACTATTTCGGAATCTTTGTAGATGAAGAATTTATCGTAGTTTATATAAAGCAATCTAATCCTTATTTTGGTTTTTCGTGCAGAAGTCAACCTGATTTTGGAATTGATGAAGACATTCAAAAAGTATGTGGAGTCAATTAACCTTTTGCAGAAGCACTCCAAGGTGGAATTCACTCCACCGTTGGAAGAAACCGAGTTCGAAAGTCGAAGTATATTATCCCGAGCGTTATCCAAGCGAACAAATGTCCAGCCTCCGCCAATGTTCCCCCCTGAATTATGTGTCAAATTAACAACTGCTTTAATTCATTTAGAAGCATATGATTTAGCCAAGGTATTTCATTTCAGAGTCAGTACGTGGGGAATCCGTTATCGAATAGCTCTGTTTCTTTCCTTACAGATCTTGTTACCTCAGCTGCTAGCAAAACCGGTAGAGAAATTCGGTGATTTGTATCTGGAAGTAGCTGAGGCTTACATGGCGAAGGAAAGATGGTCTTCTAGTTTGGAACTAACTTCCATTATTGTAAAGTCTCCCAAGATGAACGAGGTATTCCCGCAATTCAGATTTTCACGCAGTTATCAAGTAAAAGGTGACTAATTCCACTTGTCTTGTTATAGGCTTCGCTGTGTCATCTGCGCCATGCCGAAACTCTGTACAGTTTGGGTAGA
Organism: Pseudobourletiella spinata; assembly: GCA_009870155.1. Lineage (NCBI taxonomy): Eukaryota > Metazoa > Arthropoda > Collembola > Symphypleona > Bourletiellidae > Pseudobourletiella > Pseudobourletiella spinata. The sequence continues at coordinate 22,057 of WJFA01000280.1, forward strand.
TATGAAGAGGCTGCAAAAGCATATGAAACGGTTATTAGCCTCGTTCCCAATCATCATGTGGCAAAATTAAATTATGCTCTGATTCTTCAAAAGTTAGGGAGGTCTGAGGACGCATTGCAAACCTTAAGCCAAGGTATAAATTATGATTGAAAAATATCGTTCTCGATAATGAATAAGAGATTTGATTGTTTCCTCCTGTGTTTCTGACTTTCAGACGAGGAAGAAAAAATAATAGATCATCATTTGGTGGCGGAAAAATGCAAAATATATATCCAACAGAAGAGGCCATTGGAACTATTGGATAGTGCTATATTCTTACTCTCACGTCATTGTCATATTCTTAGAAGCAAGGAAGACACTCTTGGTAAATTATTTTACCGTACATTGTTCATTTTAGCCAGATTCCTGATTTGGCTCTGAAGAAACATTTCGTTTGAGCAGGGGTGGCTATAACTAATCATTCGGATAAAAGATACGAAGCGGTTCAGCTAAACAGAACTAAGCGTGAAGAAGAGCCTGACGATAAGAGATCGAGCTTCATGGAACAACCGGAAATACTGAATGTAGAATGGCAAATCTATCTTCATTCTGCCCAGGTGTGCATGGACATGGAGCGTTATGACCTATTGGAACGGTTCACGTACACTGCTTGGAGTTCAGAGCTATTTGGACAGGATCCCAACATGGAGAAGGCTTGCGGATATCAATCATACTTGGCGTCCTTACTCAATCTGGATCAAGACCTCCTGGCGCCGCATGTCAAGACCCAAAGTTTAAGTCCAGATGGAGTGACTAACACGATGACTCTCAACTTGCTTGCAAAAGCCTTGCAGCGACATGACTACGTAAGATATGGACGTCACCTGTTGCGCCTGGTGAAGAAGAAACCTGATGATGTTAACCTGAAGCTTCTTACAGCCCATCACAATTTCTCGTGTGGCAATTACAAGACTGCACTTACGCAGTATTTTTATATCTTTGCAAATTCCCCTGACAATCCATTAGTATGTTTGATGATAGCATCATGTTTGTTGTCTGTGCTCAGTCAGAAAACCTCCACTAATCGGTCACAGCTAGCTGTTCAAGTCATAGCTTTCTTGCAGCACTATCGTGACCAACGGGGACATTGTCAGGAGACTTACTATAACGTTGGACGAACACTACACTTGCTCGGTGCTTACGAAGACGCTGCACTTTTTTATGAGCGTGCTTTGCAGGTGGAGCCTGTCAGCAGGAGCTATGATGGAAAGCCTTTGTCCTCGCAGCAAAAAATACTGTTCGTTGGGGATGAAAATCCATTAGATTTGAGGAAAGATATTCTATTTAATTTAGCTCAACTTTATTCATCCGTAGGTTCCGTTGTAAAGGCTAGATACTATATAAACAAAATACGCGTGTGATTCATATTTTGTAGTTGCCCGACTTTTTATACTTTTATATTTTGCCAGTGTTCTCTATTGAAATGGAGAATAGGAACCTTGAGAAAAGTTTGAAAATAAATGAAAACATGTTCAATATAACTTTACCTCCAGAAGATAATAATTTCCAGTACGCTCAAGTCATTTTTTATTTGAAGGCACATAATGAAATTTGACTTAGTTTTGAAATGTTCTACGAACGGCTGAAATACGGAACCTTTGGATACCGCGGACGACTGATAATTAGCCGTTTGAAATAAATGCATTCGATTGAAACCAGTGGATACTTTATCCATCATGTGATGACATGGTTATAGATATTTATGTAAGCTTATCTTGGTCGATGATTCTAGAACGTACGTTTTTCACCAGGAAATCGTAATGCTCTCGTTTTAACTGTGATTGGTGGATAAAGCCACACACACGCGCGCACACATGACTTCATACCGCACTAGCAAAGCATTCCCAGAGGGCTCAAGGCATTTTACGGTGAGGTCTTAAGGTTCTGATACACAATAGAAGTAGCCGAAGCTGAAATTGGAAGATAATTATTGGATGAACCATATTGTTTTTTCCCTCGAATTTCAACTTGGGTACGAGTAATAGGTCGTTGATTGGTTAGAGGGAGACCTCCGTACTTTACGCCTGATACTGATTCGCTGAAATATTCCAGAAGACGTTCGGCATGTTGTGTGCCGAACTGAATCCAAAGCCGAAGGTGAGAGACAACCTTCAACATTCCAAGTAAACAGCCCTGTCCTGTCAGTCACCTCAGAACTTTTGAAGGTCAAAGTCACTGTTTTAGCTCCAAATTGGGATACATGTCTGGGTCCAAAAGGGAAGAAATGGAGAAGAAAATTACTGCCGACCATTTTATTAGCGACTGTGAACATGAACCTGGAAAGCCAAACTCCGTTCCTCCTGAGCAGTATGTTAACTTTAACCTTGCCCCAGGAGAGTATCTCCTGCAGTGCCCGTACAACAGTAGCCATCGAATTTTGTAAGTTACAGTTTCCTCTTATTTTTAAAGATCCTTAAGTTCGGCTATACTTACGCTGAACCGTTCGAAGGCTGATCAGTAGAGGTCAGAGATCGCAACTACTAGTCACATTCTCTTCAAATCTTAGTAGTAATGATTCGTGCACGAATACTTCGTGCTTTTCAGGCCCGCCAGGATGGGAAAGCACATGGTGAAATGCCGACTAAACTACGAGCAGGATCTGAAGGGAAAGGGCCTGGAAAGTAAGTATTATCGTACGTGAGAGTTTATCTGGAATTTTGAAAAAAGTGAGCGAAGATCCGTTCACTGGGACTGAGTTCGAAATTCAAAAATTGATACTCTGACGAAACTTTTAAATTCTTCGTAATTTTAATGATGTTAAATGTACAAGCACGATTTTTTTAAAACTAGCAGATTACATTATATGGTTTAACATCGTTAATTCGACAACCAATTTCTTACAGGGAATGGCATTTATACATCTACCCGTGGCTACTTTAAGAGGCTCATTGTCAATGTGTCATGGGTGTCGAAGCGTCATTAGGTTCATGTGATTGAACTGTTTTGTCAAGCTTGATTTTTAATTGCATTTTCATTTCTAGTGCGGTACGTCATGTGTCCATGGACGGATGGGCATATCATACCTGAGATAGAGATCCAGCACCATTCTTCTCAGTGTAACTTTCGAGGAATGACGAGAGATGACAGTAAGCGTGAAAGTTTTCAGAGTCGCGACAATATTCCAGTCTTAGCCTGCATTTCACCATCACCACCTCTCTCTTTCAGGTCAGGTGCACAAGCGGGTTGCTTCCGAAAGGGGCGTGGAAAATAACCTAGTTACGCCGGGAGCTTCCGCTGAGAACTGGGACGATCTGCTAGAGCTCAACCCTCCGTCATATAAACCCCATAAAAAACTAGAGACTGAACCTATATTCTAGTATTATTTGCTGTCCCTCATTCAGACGAAAAAAGTAGGTATTGAAACGGCCACAAGTTTAACGATTGGTTTGTTTTCAGTATGCCGAAGGGACTCAGTAAGGCACGAAAGAAGCAGTACAGGGACGTTCAGCGATTGAAATTTTACCACCTGGTATCTGGTCCATTTTGGGCAGGCTTCAGGAGTTCTGTCGGAGAGTCTATCACGGCGCCAGGAACAGCAACAGATCGTGGCAGGATGGCAACGGATGATAAGAAAGAAGTTGCGGTGTTTGTTAACGACCCCTTTAAGATGAGGAGGCTATGTATGGTGGACGAAGCACCTACAAGTAATGCAGAGAAGTTTAGAAAGGACAAAAGAGACTCGAAGTCACTAGTCGACGACTACTGACTCCGAGTCTCTATACACTGTCCTCAATGGATTAAGCTAGAATGTTGCTTCTTATGTGCTCAATGTAATTATCGAACGATTCTTCGCATGATACTCTGAGAATAATGAACTTTTGCTGTCACTATAATTTGCTGCGAAGTGAGCTTTAATAAATGAACGATGACCATTCATGTGTCAATATTTCAGCAGATTTCCTGGTGTGCTGGTACACTATTTAAAAACTATTGATCCTATGACTTTGTCAGCACGGATGTAATTACGAAGTGATATAGAATATATGTCAATTTTTCAGATACCCCGACTAATCGAATCCTGACATTCTGAGCATGACCTGTCGATCTCATTCATGTTCGCATACTCAAAGTAAAAGCTATTTAACGACTTCAACCGTCCTAGAGACTGATCCGAAAGCCACTCTCGAACAACAGTCACACTTTATCATTATCAATTATCATTTTCGCCATTTCGAGTATGTGCTAACATTAGAATTGTTAAAAGCTATACTTCTAAGCATGAGCTGTGTCTAATGAATAATGAACACAATTTTAGGCCTTGCACTGGCGTCGTGTTTAAATAGTTCTGTGTATACTATACGCGGAACTATTACGCTATACACTGTACGGGGAGACTTGAACTTATTTTGATGAGGAATCGTACAGCGAAGGATATGCGATTGTCGGATTTCAATTCGCAGAATATTATCTGATATCCAAATTACACGCGCAGCTTACACAGCATACAGCATGTAACGCTAATTGCTAATGCTGCACAATGGCTTACATTCAGATTTCTGCATCTATAACATTTTTTGTTACAATCAGCAATAAAAACGGTGGTCCAAGCTGTATAGTAAAACGGGATATTATACAGATGCCATACCGAATTTAGACGACCCCTGTCCATAATTTTACTTAGTATAGTATCAAAGTACCTCTACCGATTTAGAAGTTACATTGTGAAGATACGGTTTTAACTGGTTTTCGTTGCTATCATAAGCGTCTTTGTTGCCACATTACGAAGTAGTACTTCTAGCCCTCGAAAATTATGAAAGAAACCGCACTGGTTTTTCAGAAAAAAAGTTGAAAGCATCCGCTGAGTGAGATTAAAACCGTGTGCTGGAATGATTATCTAGGTAGTACACAATACTACACTGTCGTACTACAGTAAAAATTTGGTGTGCCGGCCGTCCGTAAAACGGTCATCTTGTTACAACGGTCAAAATCTCGTATCCCTTTATGGCTTTTACAACGTAATTTATGAGTCTTATAACGCTTTTTCAGTTTAACGGTCAAATCACCTCTGTCCTCTGTAGATCGTTTTTGTAAGGAGATTTTACTGTACATGTCAAGCATGGAAACGTTGACAGCTACTGCACAACGTGCCTTTGCATCAGTAGCAAGAGCCACGGAATCGGCCACGTAATTTTTGAATGATTTTGCCAAATACGCAATGAAATTGCCGATTTAAGCCACAGTAAAGCGTGCAGTATCTTAAGTCAGCAGGAGTGAGAATTCAAGACGCATGTATGACAGCAGCTGACAGATATTGCAATGTGTACCAGAACTTATATGTTTGTATGAATCGGTGGCCAGTACTGGGCCTTCCGATGAGTGAGATGAGCCAAAGGACAGGATCGTAATAGGCCTACGCTAAGTCACTGAAATTGAAATTATGTTCCTCATTCTAAGGAAACAGTTTTGATCTTCCCCTTGACTTAAAAACTTTATTTTTAGATTTTTCTGTACTGTGTTTGCACAGGAGTAACGTTCCTTGACGGTTATTCATGGAAACTGTATGCATTCCGCTATTTCAAACACCTCAGCACAGTACAGGATGGAGATGTAATTGAACACCATCACGCTGCCTTCCCGGCGCTTCACAGCAGTTTCGAGTGTGGGAAACATTCAGAGGAGCTGACTGTGAGTGATACCGACTGAATGAGTGAATCATCAATGGAGCCATACACGAATCATAACAACGGGCATATATTAATTGTGCATAAGTGCTTGTCTCTTAGCTAACATCCTGGTTCAAACTATCAGACTCGGTGGCGTTATAGAACATCCGAGACGTGATTGGAAGAAAAGACTTGACTACCCAATTAGAAACAGAGATCATTAAATTGGTCTCCTGTGTAAACTCTTGAAGTTTCTTTATGCGTATACTTACGATACGAGCCGTTGTAGCGGCCCTCCAGTTGTGGTAGTAGTTCAAATTATAATCAGACTACAGTACCATGACCCTTGTGTGTGGCTTATAGCTCAAGTTAAGTTCCACAAGGGAATATCACATGCAACCCCTGACCTCGTGGCAACAACCTTAACGATGACAGCATATATACATGTTCAATGTGAGCGTGAACACGCCACTTGTCACCACACCTTGCGTTGGTAGAGGCCAGGAAAATAACGTGAAATGAAGTACGAGAAAATTCCATGAGTCGCACCGGTTTGCCCACAGCATATTAGAGGAACATGAGCAATAAGGCAGCGTATGCTCCGGTGAGAATGAGAAATAGGGAATTCTATAGTGGAGTAAGGTCTCGGTCGCAGACGCTATTGCATGCTATAACGCCCGTATATATTTTTTTGCTCGATTACCTTTAGCTTTAACCTTTGTGTAGGTTTTAGAATGGGAGCAAGAGTAGAAGCGAGATTTCTCCCATACTGTTTACTTACATTTATGAGAGCTGACGATTCCGTACTCTTATCTCCCCTTGATTTCTTGGGAATGCAGTGGAGACAGACTTATAAATTGTGGGGTGCAACAGAATTAGAGTTCTTCTTCTAGCAGATTTTGAAGTAGACAGGCGAGAGCTAAGAGCATCCGTGGTCCCTGGCTGCATTTCATTTTCCTTCCCCTCCACTTCCACTCGACTGCAGCCCTCCGGTTGGTTTCATGCCTCTGCCTTTACTCATTCCATTGAAAAATAAAACCGACCGAACTCATCCGTTTCCTCCACGTCATTATCTCATTTTGAAATTCGCGGCTCAAACTTCCGGTGCGTCAGACGTAAAAAAAGATGACACATACTGAGATTCAAGCTCGAGTTGTACAAAAGAGGCGACCCAAGCGGAGGTACCCACTGCTGGACAATGTGGACACAAAGTACTACCGCCACTTCGAGCACGGTGATGAACATGGTGATTCTAGAAATAGGTTTTCTTGGGCCAAGCTCCTCAAACTCTCCGTGGCTTTTAATCTAGTGAACTTGCTTAGTCTCAAGTGCAGTGTTCATGTGCATTGCCCGGACAAGCATCAGTTTTGCAATGCTGTGCTCTCAATACCCCGGATCTGCAAGCAAACCGTCCAGTACACGTTTAGTTTCCTCATGGCGCCAATCCGACCACCCTCCACGCATGGTAAGTCATCCATCGCCACCAAAAGTTTTCCTACTCTGTATCATATGTAAAAGTGTAATAAGGGAAAATAAAATGGAACCCCCACTACAACTGGGGGATTTTGTTCAGATAATTATGGAGTACGGGGCGTCCTTAAGACTTTTGGTGCCTCCAAGTGGAAGTCACGAGCACGGGGTGTGACAGGAAGAGTAAGACTGAGTCAAGTGTACCAAGTGATCCAACTCCTCAGGATCCCAATCAACCCCCTCGTCGGATTTCTTGTCGGCCCAGCAATATATGCCTTTAGGCAAGTTAGCATTTCAGAGCGTCGAGAAATCAATAAAACCAAATTGATCCGCAAGACATTGGGGTGGCAGGTAAAAATTTGTCCCTATCTCACTACTTAATGTTTTGGCACAAGATACGCGATGAGTCCAGTTGAGAAATGGAAGAGAAAACTTTTCTGTACCAGAAAAAACTAATGCCTTTTTCAAATTGAAAGATAGCGATGAGATTTTTTCTCTTCTATTATCACGCTTTAAGTTTGAGGTCAGGATATACCACGTCCTTCTCTATAATCCCATTTTTTGAGCGGCAGCGCATATTTCTGTATTCCAAACCAAAATGCATGCCCCGTTGATCCCTCTAGGCAGTTTACAAATTAAGCACTTTAATACGTGTTCAATATGCATACTGAATTAATATAATCCAGTTAATGCTAAGAATACTAGGAGAGCATATCCGGTTATCATGTGTGTTGCTCGTGATAGTCGTTATCACTCTCATGACAATATTGCTCCTCGGTGTTGGGGTAGGCTAGGATTGCCGCCGTCACTTTGGGAAAGCGTGTGCCAACATGTGTTCGTCCATCATAACAGCATTGGCCATCAGTTTCTTCTTTTTAAATAGATCAAATGCTACCGTATGATGCCCCTTAGAACTCTGTCTACCGCGTGGGGATTTGTCAACAGCCTTAACCTCCCAGTGTTTCTCAGACCGATTGTTCTCCAATGGTGAGTGATGTCAGACTGCTTCATTCGAACATACAGAATCAATAATAATACTGCCGTCCTGTTCTAATCATGTGCCATATCCTGCGGCTGTGGCCAGACAGAGTAATAATGAGTCACGTCTGTTACACCTGTTCGGCTAAAAGAGGCAAGAGGACTTCTCGCATCGTTGTAAAACTCAATACGGATGGAAAAGCTGGTCCGTAGCTAAGCGCTCAGTGTGATAACCACTAACCGCGGTGAACCCCCATTGACTGGGAACGTACATTTCTATACATACGAAATTTTTTACGGACTGCTTCGTTAGCGTTGGATACTGATTACTGATTCTTTGGAATTCAAGACGACGCAATAATTATATAAGATAAAATCCCAATGGGAATTTTAATGAAAATGAGTAAATCAGAATATTCTGCAAAACGAACGAATGCAATTTTGTGTCGAAGAAATGTTGCGGTGGCGAACTACCAATGGCACTGCTGCTGGCGTGCGACCAAAATTTCCCATTGTTCAATGAAGTTCGAATGTTTTCAGGTACATCAAAATGTTCAGCTGCAACATAGCCGAGGCAGAGGTAGAGGATTTGAAGTATTACAGAAACCTCGGAGAATTTTTCCGCCGAAATCTCAAGAGTGGTGTTCGGCCGATTGATACATTGAGTCCCATTGTGAGTATTTTAGTGACATTTATAGTTAACTGGTACATATTTATCTTAAAAAGCTTTTAAACGAAATAAATGCGTTGGTTTCCAGGTCTCACCGGCAGATGGTCAAGTTTTGCATTTCGGTAAAGTGGAACGCGGTCTCATTGAACAAGTGAAGGGAGTAACATATTCTATAACACAGTTTTTGGGCCCGCCGTCATGGACTCCTGACTTTGATCCCGGGAAGACATGGAATGCTTGTGAGGAATTCTCACAATCAATCATGCACCACAAGGAGGGGACATCCTTGTTTCATTGTGTCATTTACCTGGCTCCAGGTGATTATCATAAGTTCCACTCTCCAGTACAGTGGCAAGTGGACTTTCGGCGACACTTTGCAGGTACTTGAAGGCTTGTCTGTGAGCTAAAGGAAATCGATCATTGGGGGAAATGCTCAAATCGCTATGGTGACATGAACGGATCATTATGTACGGGAGCCTAGTGATTCTACGCCATATTGACTGTTGAGTCCATTTTATTTCACATTTTTCTCTAAGGTGGCAGTAACCAAATTGTTCCACAATTTTTAGGTGAGCTACTTAGTGTGAACCCCAAGGTAGCGAAATTCATCAGTGGATTGTTTAGTCTCAATGAGAGAGCTGTTTATACGGGGCGATGGAAGCACGGTTTTTTCTCCTTCACAGCTGTTGGCGCTACTAATGTTGGATCAATCAGAGTATATGAAGATCCAGTAAGTACACATGAAGATGTATTCCATGGTCGTACAAAATGAAATTACATAATATTGTCAAACTTTTGATGATTCAATGAACAATAGGAGCTGAGAACCAACGAGAGGAGGACACCGAAGGGACAACATCAGGACAAGAATTTTAACATTCCCTTATGTTTCGACAAAGGGCAGAACATTGGTGAATTCAATTTAGGCTCAACAGTGGTTCTCATTTTCGAAGCTCCGACAGACTTCACTTTCGATTTATACGACGGAAAACGCGTTCAGGTAGGGCAGTGTATGTCGTGGAGCTAGTGGTTTATATAAGTATAACAAATCTCTCTCCTGAGATTTCCTTGCTCACGGGCAAGTTTCTTTTACATAGATTCTTTCGCCAATTTACACCAACTTCATGTAACTCCAGTATTTTGTGATACGTCAATAAAAAGATAAACTTGTTTAATGCTTTACGAATAATAAAAACAATGACGATAAAACTTTTATCTTTGTCAAACTTTATCATACTCAAATGTTCGCAATCCAAGTTACTCGTACCTGGGGAATTTAATGAGCTACGAAAGCACCGATGGCCTATTTTCAAACTAGGTTCTTGTGATCTACCTTAAGTCCTACTATATGTCATTCTAAGGTTTCTTCTCTGCTTCAGTCTTAAGGACATCTCGATCTGTTTCCGTAGTATCGATTCCTTTAGATAGCATCGCACGCTGGAAAAAATGAGGCATGAAATCACATACACACGTACTGAAGTCCTCGTGTCGCAATTACTAAATTTTGAGTTTTAGACTAATAACTTCAGCGCGCTAAACAAATCGCATAAGCTCTTTCAGGGAGCGATCAAGGCTGTACAGTCGCACTTTGTTACGGTTCAACAGGTCCTGGGACAGATCGAAAGAGCCTGGGGTCAATACATAAATCATTTGAAAGGCTAAAACATCTTTCCATAACATTTTGTAATCACAATAGTCTCCACAGCTGAGACCTTTTCTCTTTCGCAATATTCGAAATAACAAGCTACAATTTGAGACCAATTGGAAGCGTCCTTCCTTTCTCCGTACATCCTCCAGTTTTCTGGCGATGCTTCGCGCTAGTTTCCTGAAGACTTCGCAGGATACAAATCTGTTCGTAAGTTTAGCATAAAATTAGACTAACTCAAAACTTACAATAACTACTGCTCTTACTTTCCTTAAAGAAGAAAGAAACTCTGTTCAGAACAGAATATACCGAGATATTACATGGCACAGCCTTAACCACTACCACCAATTAGCTTTATGCGAATGTGACTAATACGACGGTAATAACTAATTACTCTCTGTGCAGACAATACTTACTTGTACACAATCCGAGTACAATTTCATATAAGGATCGCACACAGACAAGTCCTTATCTCCGTTAAGAAATTTTTCAGAGAACCAAGAATTGAAGCACTCGTCATACTGATACTTCAATAAATTACATTCTTCGCTTAAGCTGTTCATGTACTGTAAAAAATCAAACAATTATGTGAATACTTGTTTTGAATACATGATCAAGGTGTTTCAATTCACAGAAACAGATAACCTACCGGTGCAGCTTTTGCTTCCGCTTCGTTCGTGTTAGGTTGTTGCTCTTGTTGCTTCTGCTGCTGGCTCATTATAATTTTTTAATTGTTGCCGGTATTATAGAATTTCTGCCAAGTGATCAGTTTACCATGTATAAGCAGAAGTAATGATCCCCTGAACCTTGGAAATGCGATTTAAAAGTTGCGATGACAGTTACAGAGATAAAGCTTAACCACGTTTACAAATCTTGTGTGGTAGCTAGTTGCTACGTAGATTATGTATAAACCGTGAGACAATTGCACCGAATTTTTCGCCTCTCTCACCGAGGAAAGCTGATTACTACTGCAATACTCTAATCACAGCATGTACACTTGAATTCTGGCGCAAAAATTTCTACACTCACGAGATGCCGCAAGTGGTATGTTTTCGAAGTTTTGACCTGTACAGCTCTTAAATTTCGGCATGTGATTTCCATGCAGACGCATACGAAATCACTGGCGGGAATTCCCCTCTGTACGGATGCATGTGCAATTTGTGTCGGACCTTTCAGTATTTACAAGGGGAAATAAATGAAAATTTGGAGACGTCGGTCAAGTATGACCTTAACATTTGAAGCACTGCAGAGATTTGTCTCACCGTCATCCGTTGGCATTTGATTAGCCTTTATTTCCATGTGCCGATATTGTAATAACGTGCATATACAAATGAAAGATTCGAAGCTCAGCTGAGAAATCTGCTAACTAGTGAAAGTGCGCTTTCATGTATAATTTGACTTGGGACTAGGATGGAGTAGGATCAGTACCATGTACCATGTTATATCTATATAATGTGAAGAAATGTGGTTTTTATAAAATTTTTACTGAAAAATCCTGAAGTTTCACGTTAGAATTGTAGAAGTACACAAGAACTTATTTGTCTTTTTGGACGGACGCAATTGCGACGGACGGTAACTGATTATAGGAGAGATACTTATGAGCCGCTTGGCCTGAAATGTGATGGAATTCTCACACAGGTCGTGACAAGGAAACTCGTGTATTACTGTTACCAGTAATGACGTCTTACATTGTGAAATGAGATAATTCTTGTCTTAAAACCTTCGCGACTTCAAGATGGGAACTGTGAACACAAAATTCGCTTATACGGCTGGAGTTTCAGCTCTAGCTGGAATAATCATATTTGTCTTTTTTGGTCCCGGTGGCGTCCGGACGAAAAAACTGAAAGGTGAGCTAGTACTTGAATTATTTCGAATTGGGTAGTACTTGGATTTTTATCTTGGAACCTAATGTATTTATCAGAACCACAAATTAAAGGACTGCAAAACATGGGGTCAACTTGCTACGTCAGTGCCGTGATTCAAAGTTTAGCTGCTTGTGATCACTTTAAAAGCTTCGTTGGAGCCTGTTTCCAGCGTTACAACCCTGTGGACTGCAATGGAAGAAGCATTGTCAATTCGAAGAGTCAGCTGTTTCCACTGGTAGCAGCTCTTCATCGCGCTTGTTTGTGTAAGTTTACTTCAGTTTCATTGGTTGGTATATCAATGAAAATTTTAACATGGTCATGTAAATTTATACTTAATTATTTTATTTCATTAATTCAGTCGTAAACCGGCAGACCAGAACTGACCTCATAGACCCCGCTCCACAGGTCCACATTTTGCGAGTGTTGTCGTCACTGAATTACAAACTACCGCGCGGGAGTGAACAAGATTCTTTTGAACTGTTTGAATACATAATGTCGGGGATACAGGAGGAAATGACGAAGATGGCCCAAGAGTCTAAGGGAAATGATTACGCGTGTTTAATACCGAATGTGGAGTCTGAAGATGCCACACTAATTGAAGTCGTAGTGGAAAAGATAGATGATAACCTAAAGGTCACATCAGTAGCTAAAGTTGATGAAGATAATAACTCTGGAAACGTTGCGGTTGAAGACTTGTCGGCTGTGGATGCTGGGGGAGACAAGGACATGCAAAATGGCAATATCCTCGTGAAACAGAATGTGCACATTAACCGATTTGAAACTTCCCTTGTTCCTCATGTGAATCACCGCTTAGGTTACTTTCACTCCGCAAGGAGGTATTTGTTGATAAATCCGTTCATTGGCTCCATAGCTTCCAGACTCCAATGTCTGAGTTGCTTTACACAGGTATGAAGTAGTATGTAGATTTGGTGGAGCGTAATACATTATACGTAAGTTTTATTTGAATTCATTGAATTTCATTTCAGCATTCATGGAAAATTGAAAAATTTCACGGTTTCTCACTACCACTACCCCCAGCAAGGGCTGATCGAATTACTATTCGTGATCTCATCGATAATTATTTACGAACCGTGATTGTGCACGAGGTCGAGTGTGATGCTTGCACAAAACGAAATGGGAGAAAGACTAAGTCCTCGTTCACCAAATTCACTGCACTTGCTCGGGTAATTTTTGTGAACACTTATCGTGACTTATTGGAATTTTATCATGCGAATGTTTTTTTGGGATCCTAGTTACCAAAGTCGTTATGCCTGCACATTCAACGGTCATCGTGGGGATTAACAGGAAGTCATAAACGCAGCGATTTCGTTCTCTTTAAGGAGATCCTTGACCTGTCCACTCTTCCTCGCTTTCAAGATTTTGTGAAGGTATCGCCACACGGAGCTTCAGGTTTGTTGCCGGGACTGAATGAAAATAGGCCAAAAATATCAGACATTGTCACCACCACTAGGCCCTCTCCGACCAGATTCAATAGATCTCAATATCGTTTGTGTAAGTTTTTTCCGCTCTACCAATTCAGTTCTTCGGCCTTAAGTCCTGGATTAAACCTGAGCTAATATGACAATCCATTTGATTAATAGGTGCAGTAATTAGTCATTGTGGTGCTACCGATTCGGGTCATTTCATAACTTTCCGGCGGGGGTGCATTGATAAAGACACGTAAGATATTTAGTGAAACCACCGATGAATTCATTTTGGGTACAATAATGAGTCCTGCTTTCAATTTAGATGGTTTCTAACGTCCGATGAAGATGTCATCGAAGTACCGTCACCAGCCGTTTTTAAATCTAAAGCCTATATGCTCTATTACGAGATGGTTGAACCCGGTGTAGCTGCTCTGGATGATTAATACTTTTATTCATTTTGAACTAGGCGCACAGCCAACTTTCAGACGTAAAAACTTGTTTGATATTTTTACCCGAATACTTAATCGGACTGCTATTCAAACAACACACAACTGAAGCTTCGACTTACTCTAGGTCGGCAAGATAAGTCGCGCTTTCATTTTAAAGAATTTTAAAGGATTGTCAGTTCTATACGATAAGCGATTGTAGCCATATGTTTATGTATATATCCTTGTATAATACTTTGTGGAGTGTTACATATTTCCTGCAAAGAGTAAGGGATGTATATGTCATGTCACGTGAATTGGGTCACTTAAAGATTCCATGGAAATATTACGTATTTGTTATTAGGTAAAGGATGGTCAAGTTCCGGTTTTAATATGTATTTATATATTCTCACTAACAAAAAAACAATCTTGGGACATTTTTTCACTGTCTTACATTTTATATACTAACAAGTAGCGATGTTATGACAGTTCAGTGGAAGTTTGGATCTTCTAAGGATTTTCCCGGTTAATGATACTAGTTAGTAAATGCTGTGAAGTAGATATCAAAGCGACTTAGGAATACGGAGAAAGGGCATTAAATGTGTTCTAAAGGCTGATGGTGTGCATTGTGGGGATGTAACGTGAAAGTTGTTGTTTCTTACATTGTAAAAATATTTGCGTTCTATCGAATGTAATAGAAGCCTCGCGTGAATAGTGATTTGTTACTGATGTTCTGTTGTTGTACCTGATTATTTCCTGTACATGGGGTAACCCTTGGTTAGACAAAGGTCGGTGTTCGGTAGCAGTAGAACAGACACAAAAAGTTTTTATCAAGGGGTAGTCAAAGTTAGACCGTGCATCCTTTTGTTCAAGCTAATAAAGTAATTTTGGTAGCTAAAAATTTATTTATTTCCATGTCAAAATTTAGACTTACACATCGCCCAAATGATTTGACACAGTTCTGCGGAGGGTCACCCATTTATTACTTCATAGCCCTCGTAACTCTTTGCAGTGCGAGTCAGGAAGGACTTCGGCGTCGAAGGCTGAGCTAGTTTGAGAATTAGACTCACTATTATGAGATACACCCTAGAACTCATTAACTACAGAGTTGTATGCGCAAAGCAAAAGTTTGATACAACGCAATTTTGACCGAAATTCATATGATTATGATCCTTAAATAGACCCAAAGACTTTCTGTAAGCGTATTAGATCGCTACTGATCCTTAGGTCACATAGAACGAGAATCGAAACTTCAAGAACGCAGGATCGGTAGCTGACTCGATGTTAATCAGTCTCATGGTACCCCGTGTGAGGAACCCACACCCACGAATGCTGAATTATGCGTGTGTATAGAATGATTACGGAATTCAGCATTCTTACAAACTCAAAATACCTTTCTGTAGCACAAATGAACAAGTTGAGCACGTTTTTAGGGTCTCCATACAGAGGGAGGAAAACCCTTTGTTTTCGATGACGAATTAAACACAATGAACTACGGTACTGTAAAATGCTCAGTTCGTAAAGTCAAAAGAGATTCATTACATTGTGTATCCAGTACCCGGCACGGCTTTATAGAGTGCAGCTTGTATGAAGGTGATGAAATGAAAGGACTGAAGCGTTAGAACGAATCATTTCACCAGACGTTAGGTAACGTCCCCGATCATGAAGACAAGAAGTTGAAATAAAAACTCACAAGGTGCTTCGAGTTTCGTAATGCACATTTAGTGGATTAACAATTATATCATACAAGCTTCGAGGTACAGTTTTAAGATTTTGACAGAAAAATGTTCTAGGTACCGTAGCTTGTCAGCCACGAAATCACTCACAGGTGTCATAAGGCACAAACTCTAGTATTGGCACGTATTCACGGGGGTTCCCAGAAGCGGGAAACTAAACGATTACACTGTTTGGATGTATTAATTATTTAAGAAAAAAATCTATCAATATCCACTTAGTTCTAGCAGGCATTATTTTTCAAGCGAAGAATATATAGTTGAATAATAATTACAGCTATATCAGTTCCCCAATTAATCAGTTATGTCTCAAAGCAAATATGCAACTTTTCACAACAGAGATTCCTTGTCTATACACTAGACAAGAAATACGCGTCACTTGCAACAATAAGCCATATGCTGATAACAGGGAGTCTGCTGTTGGCCATTACAGATGATTCATAGTCATAATAATAAAGTTTAAATGTAGCTCGTATAGAGGGCGGACTTATTTTCCATGCGCACTTATAAGGACGCTTATTAGGGCAATTATATAATCACAACAACAGCGGGCTAGATCATTTTTGGATAAGTATAGTGGTACAAAAATCTAAAACGTACAACGCAGTTTAAATTTAACCAAGGTACGAGTTGAAAACTTTCAAGTGAAAAAAACAAGAGGACCACGGTTCCGACAGTGACGGAATTATTTATGTCTGTTTCCACAGTCTGTGAAACAGAGAAAACAACAAACACGTGTCGGATTTCCAGAGAAGAAATACAATACTGCAATGGGATAAACTTCCAGAATGACAAGAATCCCGTGTAGTCTTCTTCCTTCCCTTCCTCCGAACCCAGAGAGAACGTAAGGAAAAAGGATTAAAAGGATCTTGCTGCTCACGCCAGGTCTTTAAGTTTCCGGTACATACTTTGTACGTACGTAAAGACACACTTCCAATCAGGTCTCCTTCCCATTGCAATCATGTCCTCAACGTCCAAGAGTGGGTAAATGTCAGCTTTCTCTCTGCGGACAGAAAACAGCACAATCAGCAGAGTGGCAGGACTGCCTTAAGCCGAATCAACTGGTCATTCAGCATGATCTTTCCTTGTAACATCGTCGAATAAAAATGCCTCTCATCGTCCAAATCTACAACCTCCACACATTTCAAACACATGGAGAACACATCATATTCCGTCCACTTACTCAGCGACTTTGAAAGCCAATTCAAAATTATGTCTTCGATTTTTGGGATCCAATGAGTTGTAATCGAAGGCGTCCGGGTAGAAATGATGTATTAGGGCACAGAAAGCAAGTCCGTCACTCCAGCTACTTGAAAAGTTTTCTATTTTGACATTCTGCAAGTAATCATAAAATATTTCCATTCTCCATTACTACCGAATCCCGCCCATCACATCCACTATTACTTCGAGTCACTTTCTCAACCTGCACTCCGGCACTACACTACATAGCGTCGTATAAGTCATTTGAAGTACTACAGCCAATCCAGCTATACAATATACAATGTATTTCACACCAACGGGGTATACTTTACCGTCAGGAAGGGAACAACTTTTAGGGAGCATACGGATGCTGTCTTCCATAGCCACATGTTCAGTAGAGCTAAAAGAAATTCGCTCCTATGCCCCAGAAAAATGCTATACCTGTTGAATTACTAAGGTTTCTAGGAGTACACAGTATCTCTAGTCTTCAGAGTTAGTAACCTAACCGTATTACATTACATTTTATTCCAGGTCAAATTCCTCTCCATCAATCTGGGGCATTCCATTTAGACCTAAGATTTCATTAATTTCAACTTGAGAAATTTATTGCACCAATTCAGCAATTAAAAGGTTGTAAGGAACCTCGAAAGCCAACCACTGCCTACGATAATTGACACTGAAAACGTGAAATTCCTAACGATAGAAAATGAACAATCCATAATGGATCCTACGATTTCATAAAACTTCACTGTTTTAAATTTGCTGACCGCGGAGGACTAGCACCTTCCACAACACTGATTCATAAAGAAACGATGCCGGGTAATTTAGCAAATTTTTCGTTGCGTTGACGGGGATCTACAAGCTACTCTACTTTTAAAATGACACACAGTACACTAGAAGTAGCACATACACACACACATGACATGACAATGCTATAATTTGAAACTCAGAAACGCCTACAATGAGTAATAAAAAGATCAGCAAAAGCAAGGCAATCCAGAGCGGGAAAATTGTTTACACGGTGCAACGGATACAAAAACGACTGAAAATATAGCAGCGTGAGCAGAGGCACATACATTACATCATCTGTCAACACAGATATATATAGTACAAAGGTTTTATCCCAGAGTAATGGTAACAGAAAGTGAGAGAGAAACAAAATGTAATTTTCTTGTTTAGATTTTATAGCGGAGAGGAGCGTTCATAACCTGGTAATCCCGAGTCCGGCACTGGCACCAATACAGAAGCACGTCTTTAGCACTAGCTGCGCTTGTTTTCAACGCTTCATTCGTGAATTTGAATAGAGGGGCACCTGCTTTATCCCCACTAGCAGCACTGCGTTTACCCGTTCACCAAACAACCAAAACATGTCCCATAAACCATACATTTATACATATACATATATCAATTGATTCAACAGGGATACTCATTATAGTTTATAGACAGAACAAAATTATCATATAGTTTCCTCATCATCAACAACAAAGCGATAGTAATCAACTCTATGTAGCATTAAGAGCAGCCCAGAGCTCAATGTGTGGATGACTGCATCAAAGTTTCAAAACTGCTGCATCAATCCGTTCACGCTATACGACAAACCAGGAGGGTCACACAACTAATCAACACCAGCATCTATGCTTAGCATTTTATCAATGCAGCTACTAATTAAGCCTTCAAAACTCTTGGCTAGCTCAAACCATCCAATCCTACTGTGTCTGTCAGACAACGATTTTTTTCGCACGACTTTAAATATACAACTAGTCCATATTAACTATCATTAAAGCATTTGAGAGTCTCAGGAAAATTTGAAACTTTACAGAAAAGAAAACTATAATCCATATAAGCAGTGTGTTTACTGCTTCAAAGAGCTAACGCGTTTTTGTCCATTGTTTAACAGTATAAAGGCATCAAAAGTTACCAGCAGCCGTACTAAATCTACAGTTGAATGTAGCATCATGTTACATTTATAGTTGAATGCAGCGGATTACATTGACAAGATAAAGGTCAAAAGTGACAACAAGGTAAACAGAAACTCCAAATTTGACTTCCCACCACAAACACACGCGCTTTAGATGTTCTATTATTATTTCTTACAAAGTAAGTCAGAACATAGTCGATAATATGAGCTCATCATTAACATTGGGAAAGGATTAAAAAAGATGGGAATTCTCACGTGATAGATGAAACGTCCTTGCTTTTGCTGACAGCGCTGGCCTGGACCGACGACGATGATGACTTAGACGAAGACACCATCTTGGAGCTGCTGGTGCTCATGCTTCTAGACTCACTCGAAATCCGCTTGGATGATGATTGACCTGATCACCCCGAAAATTGACATGTAATGAGTATCATGAGAAACTATAAAAAGATGGGCTGTTTTATTAGTCACTTCAAATTCAATCCCAACCTCAGCGCCATAACGCTTTTGAGTAGGTAATAGTAAATCAAACAATCTACCGAGTAGCAAAAACGTTATCAAAGCACCACCCAAGTTGCACGATGATCATTCCGAGTTGGAAAAATAAGCGTTTGGTATTTCACAATAATGTTTCAGGCTTCATCCATACCATGCAATACTCTACGTTGTCCTGTGTCTTCATCAACAAGTTATTTCCATGTCAGATGTACCAAAATAACGCCATGCTTATACTGTTTACTGTTGTCGTACACATTGTTATACGACAACGGACAACAACAATATACTGAAGAAAAATGTGAGACCACTTGCCACAAAAATGAGTGGCATATTTTGACACAATCGTCATCTCAATCATCTTGTAAACTGGCCAAAAAGTTCATCACCAAGGAGACAGAGAGCAAGAAGAGTCTAGTAAAGAACATGTGTGTCTGTGAGGGAATGTGAAGGCATGTTTTGTTGTCGAGGAGAATTAGAGAACGATCCAATGTACTCATTGTCTCCTGAGCCAGGCAGGGAACCCCATACAGGAAGGAAACACGGACAGAGTTACAGAGACATACATGAAATAAAAAAGTGCAAAGAAAAATTTTTCAAATTAATGAATGCATATCATTCGGGAATGTTTCAGGACGCCGGCGTGACTCCCGCAACACCATGATTTATCCATAAGCTAACCCTCCTCAAGCTGTACTGGCATGATCTGCCTCTCCAATCCCTCAACCCATAAAATGTGGCCTAAATGGTGCCTATACATAAAATTGTATCATGCGGCTGTCCCGTTTCGTCTCAGCCATATCTGATATATTCCTCCTATGATGAGTGCAGAAATGAGTGAGAGAGAGAGAGAGAGAAACAGGCAGACAGACAGCTAGAAAGACCGACAGATAGACAACAAAGAGGCAGCAAAATAGCTGAAGTAGAACTCAACTCTATTATTTGGCATGCAAAGAGGGTGGAGGGTAATGGGAATAATAATACTTGATATTTTTACTGACATTTTCGCAGAAACCATAACTGATTAGGCTGTAGATGACATGAAGAGCAATGAGTTCACGGCCAAACTCAACTTATATCATTCTTTTACTACAGAGGTAATGATTTTTCATCTCTTATAAAAGACAGTTCTAACTTTAGGGCTGAGAGCGGGGTGAAAGCCTATGGGGGATACGTTTGGCAGCCAAGTTTTCCAACGATTCAGAGATACAGCGAGTAATATAATATTACGCCAATGCAATGCTATGCCACAGCAGCAGCATCGGTGACACTCACTCGAGAAAAATTTACACGGGGGACGAAAGCATATTAGGTATAGAAAAATAGGGGTAGGGTAAAAAACAAAAAAAGTTTCACTGGAGCAACAAGAATTATATAAACAAGGTTGTGTATGTACGAAGTAATGGCAACTGAGCTGAGAATATTGTGTGTGCATGTCTGCCTGCACGTGGTTCATAATAAATAGATGCATATACTCCAAGGCATATGCCAAAGTAACAAACCCCTTCCGGAATCCTGATATTTATAAATATATACATATATATATATATAAATATACATATATGTATACACATATATACTTTGTAATTTCACTTTGCTCCGCTTCGTTACTACACATTTCAAACTACACAAGTTGACAAACGGAAGAAATTGGATGGTGCTCTCCACTTACTCTGGACGGACTTAGACTCAAATTCAGAACTACTGGCAAGAGTAGCAGAAGCCAAAGAAGAAGTAGAAGTAGCAGCAGCCACAACTTCAGCTTTCAAACTAGATTTTGAATCCACTGCAACAAAAATAAAGACACCAAATTTTCTTCTTTCACCGCTAAAAAAACACTTTTTTTCTCCTCTACATCGTCCAACATCCCTCTCGTCTACCCTCCATAAACAGGCTCGTAGTAGCCGCCATTACACCCATGTCCCTCTCAACACTCTCCCGCGTAACGGTACATGTATGCATCGTATCCTCCACAAAGACACACGCACGCATACAGAGGTACACATAAATGTTATGATCTCCTTCCCGTTACAACCCAATATTTACCAGAAGTACACAATTATTGGTATTCATCCCAACTGCTCTGTCTCTCTCTCTTTCTCCATCCCTTTGGCTAATTTGGTGACACCCAAAGTATTTGTGCATTTGTAACGCTACTCGAAATTCCACCGAATCCCTTTGAGTGTACCCCCTCATCGTTGCGATGCTGTAAAACACCTGTTAGTTGTCACATGAAACAAGTCGGTTCTCCTATGAGATGCTACTTATTACTGTCCCTACAGGCTCAACGGCCGGGACTTTTTTCCGAGCCTCTTTGTCACACTGACCTTAAACACGTGTTTAACATGGCGCCTATTGGAGATAATGTGTTTAAACTTAGCCGCAAAAAATGAGCTGTTGCTATTGCATTGTGGGTGGGCAAATCAGCCAGGTCCAGCCAGCAATGCCACGCATTATATATGCTCTGTTGCGCCTTCGTGCACATATATACGCCTGAAGTCATGGCGAAGCGGGGAATGAAAACAAGGCAGCCGGCGCAACGGAGATGACCATAAAAGGCATGGTGAACTGACATCCTTCGGAGAAAACAATACTCTATTCACTTGAGCAGCTGCTCATGTGTAAGTGGTCCAGTTTACGAAGAGAACTTGTGCCAGCTTTCTCCCCCTCGTTGTGACCTGACACAGCATTAATTTTTGAACAAATGGAGCCGGTTGGCAATGCCTCGAGTGGAAGCAAAAATAGCTCTGTCAGATGCACATTTAAGGAATCACTCCCATACCGTCTGCTGCCTGCCTCCTCCACTCTCCTCGCTCACATACACACACTTGCCCTAACACCGCGCACAGATCCACATAACGGATTTTTACAGCCCGCCTGCTTCAAGCCGATAATGAACGTGTGTGCGTGTGTTGTATACTCGTGGGGATCTGTAAATAGCTGTGAGAGTGCTACATGGGAAGAGGTGAGCCAGAGACGAACATTGGTCTCGCATCGCCAGGCTGGAAAAACTCGGAGAGGAAAATGTGACACGTTATGCTCCGGCGTTAATAAATAGGGCGTTAAACCAACAACGCTGGGAGACGTGCGAACCTGTCTGATAATTGCAAATATTTGCTCCACCCGTCCCGACGGCAACTTCTTAACCGTATCAAAAATTGAGCGTACGTGTTAAGCGAAGCCGTTGCCCTGCCGCTTCTCTGACTTAACACCGGCGAACATTTTCCTCGTCAGCAATAACAATCATTATTATTCCATGCTTAGACGGCATGGAAGTGGTGCAAGTGACAACTCTGATGGACTGTCACCATCGAACCCTTCCGTTTAAATAAAAAGGACGTGAAGTAACATTTATGCTTGATCCGGCTACGTGGGTGAGTTATACATACTAGGCCATATGTACACTAGGTGAATCCCATATATTACATATAGTAGCGGCAGCAGTAGTCGCAGGATACGCGGCAGTAACGATTATTATACAGAACTACTAAATAGAGCCACAGCAGAGACATGACTGCTCCACGAAGATGGGCAAGCAGAAACACGCAAGCAAGTTACGGATACAAAATGATAATAATGATAGTACAGTTTGTATTTAGTTTATAATATACTCGGTCTAAAAAACGTGACTACTTTTTTTTTTTTGGAGGTAACTGAACTTTTTGGCCATTTTTTTAACTTGGATACACATTGCACGCAGTCACTCTCTATAGGATTGGTTAATATACTCATGTATGAGATGTCATTCCGATCAGTGTGTACAAGGTGCTAGGCCACAGAGTAGTGAAACACGTGAGTATGGGTCAGAGTTTTTTGTTTTAGAGACAGACACGGCGAGCGGAGAGGGCATTCCGTGTGTAACTCCCCATACCGGATGCTTTGAAGAGACTTTCAAAGATTTCATCCACATCCTCCTCGCCATCGGAAAGGGATCTCTGGCGGTGCATGATCCTACTGTGTGAGGCACTCTTCCGCAACTGGGAGCTTTTGTCCGCCTTGCTCTTACTCTTACTAATAGCACGACTGGAAGTACCAAAATAAGCCTCCAATTCCTTCTGTTTCTCCGCAGCACTGTCGGGGGACATTCGTGCTTCGAACTGTTTAGGGAACATGACTTGGGACCGGGGAAGGGACGGTGGGGCCTTGTTCTTATTTCGGGCACCCGGCGGTATGGGCAAGTCTTGGACGGAGATGAAGAGACTCTTGGTACGGTCAAAGATGCTTGTACCTGAAGCAGTCCTTTGGATCTGGTCATTGTTGGATGCGGATGTGGTTGAGTGGGTGCGGTGTGTCGAGTCCCCGGGACTGCTCCCCACCGCCGTCATGCTGGGCGTGGACTGGGCAGAGTAATTATTCTGGATGGACTGCTGAGGTTGTGGCTGAAAGTAGCGCTTATTAACCTCATCGAAATCTGTGCGAGGCCGGGGGAATTCGGACAGACTCCGCTGCCTGGGAACTGCCGGATGGTTTTCACGGCTCTTATCCTCCCGGATACTGCCAACCGGAGCTTTGCTAATCGGTTTCTCTTCCTTACGGGCCACGGATTTTGCTGGCTCGCGCGGAATAATGGTGGGTGGCTGTGCGGGTATCGTTGCCGCTTTTGCTGTCGTCGTCGTCGTCGTCGACGACGACGACGATGCCGATGCCACTGCCTGTGGAGTTTTTGAGAGTGAGGATGGGGTAGGCTTGAAATTGCTTTGCTGTTTCAGTAGGGAATCACCCGACTGAGATTTGGAAAGCGCAGGTAAGTCTACGTTGGGTTTATTGGCGGGCAAATTTTCTGGAACAGGTTTGTCCATCCAGGATGATGCTGGTTCCGCCTGGTACTGGTTCAACAAAGAGCTTAAGCTCGTTCGAGCATTCGTCTTCCGGCCGCCCTGCTCATCATTCAGGGATGTTACTTCCCGATGTGTGACGGTGGCACGTTGCTGCTGAGCTCTTCCCATTACCTTGGACACAACAGGGGTTAAAATCATTCCCTCTCCGAACGATCCGTCATCGGTGAGGGGGCCCGCATTCTTCGGTTT